>CM040921.1:6740000-6940000 GCA_023029165.1 Gobiocypris rarus | reverse complement strand
ACTACTTTTAATGAAGATAATTGTGTGTTAAACGTTTGCAACTTACTTGCAGTTTAACTTGGTTGTTTGTGCATTGCCTTGCTGAATATTTCTTCATCTGCCCTGATGCATGTTGTAGTAGTGCTGTCATATCTGGCTATAACATGTCAAAAAGCCTATAGCACTCTACCATGTTTTGGGATGAGTAAAATTTACATATGTGGTTTCAACAACCAAATACATTTACGTCTGGAATGCATCTTAGACCATCTCCAGTGTTTTGAAATATCAGATTGCAATCTGCCTCGAAAGCATTTGAGAGCATTTACACCTGGCCTTTTCACGATCTGAGCTTTATGATCAGGGAAAACGCATGAAGTGACCAGGTGTAAACAGGCCCACAAGGCCTAAAATATTGTTTTTACCAATAGGAAAATTTCAGTATTTATTTCTGTTTTTGTAGAGGCACCACCTCATCTGTTTCTTTCAACATGTTTTACTTCAAGGCTCTACATTGTCCAAAATGATATTTGAAGGCCCTCATATTGTTTGTGGATTTAAAAAAAAAAAGAAGTTTTTAATAATTTAAAATAAATAGATTTTTTTATTTTTTTTTATTTTAAATGTCTAATAACACATACAAAACAAAAAACAAATAAACAGAAAAAAAAACATTCTTTAGAAAAATGCCCATGGAGTTTCAAGGAATAGTGTTTTTACATAGAACAATTAATTATTGAAAATATTTTGACAGCCATGTTGCCACTATCCAACCTTCAGGTATCCGAATATTTCCAAGTGAAGGAAACTAGGTGCAAGTAGAACTGAAATGAACACATTGGTTTATCATTGAACAGTACCCTGCTGCGCTCATAGGTTCATACTCTATAACCGTGTCTCGTTCTCTGCTCCACAGTGTGGTGTAGCCCAGCTGTGAATCCTGTAGATGAGCGCATTTAGGGAATTAGCGTAAGGTAGAACAGACCTCCATGAGCGTCCTGAAACAGAGGTCCAGGATCAAAGCTGGAGCGTCAAACGACTGAAAGCCGGGATCCGCCAGGCTTAGAAGCTCATTAGGACTGTTATTATCCATGCCTGGGAATTAACTACCTGGGAATTTTCATTGAGCCAGTTCTTACAAATCCCAAGGACGATTTAGCTCTTAGTCTTTGCTTTCCACACTACAGATACCTAGAACTTTTTTTTTAATCCTCTTAATTCTCTCTTTATACTGTACCTGCGCTACCATTAGCATATATCCGTTTTTTAGTTTTGTCTGTTCACTTAGAGGCTAAAGGATTTGCCTCTTCATCTTGGTGAATATGAATATTGTTTACTGTCGAGGAAGAATTGGTTTGCTTTGAATTACTGCAAAACAGTTTGATGATTATAGTTATCAACTAGTCAGTCAGTCAGTTATCCCCAACAAAGCCTTGCTCTTTTCTTTCATTATGGCCGACTTCGCCCTTGAACACACTCGGTTTCTGAATTTTAGCCCTCTGTAGACTTACAGTGTACAGCTGTTTGGGGGCTGGTCCCAGTATAGGTCGTACATAGTCAACGGGACGTGAGGCAAACTAAACAATCAAATTACATTTTAAATGTATTTTTTCCAAACATGTCTTCTGTCATATATGTGTTTTTATCACGCTGATGTTAGCAATAAATTTGGTTTTAGTGATGCTTTTGATGCTATAAAAAACAGGGGTGTGATGTCATGAGCTGAGATTGACAGCTTCTCTGAGCGAAGTCTTTTTTTTTTTTTCTCACACCAACATAATGAGTTGTTTTGATTCTGAGGGAGTGTGGATGGGGCCTTGATAGTGCGGCTATATGCCATGCTCACTACTGCGCAGATTTCAACACCATATTGAGATGATGGTTTTCCACATTGGAAGAGATTGAAGGTGTGCATCCATATTTCTTTTTTACAGTCTATAATTAGTACCTAAGAATAATTACTAGACATTTGTTTAGACATTATTACCAAAAAAACAAAAAATGTTTTTTTAATTATATTATTAATATTGCCATTATTTGTAAAACTTTAAAAATGTATAATTCTGTCTTGATATTTGGGTGTTTGGCATGGTAATGGCTATGACAATGTTGATATGGTTGGTCTTGATGGAATAGATCTGCTATGTTGCTGCAGAGCAAGTACGGCAAATGCTAAGGCAAATGCTGACCAATATGAAGGTTGAGCGAGCTCATTGGCTACTGATACAGCAGGAACCAATCAGCTTAACCCCTTCCCTTTACCCTATTAGCCTGAGCCACCTAGAGTTTCATGACAGAACTTTGGCGTTATGTGCATGCGTATTACATGATCAGTTTTTAGGTATGTAGTTGTTCTTTACAAAGTGACATCGCCAACTACTGGCCTGGCAGCAAAACACAGCGTTTTTAGATGTGTTTGCGGATCCATGTGAACAGGGATCGTTTTGCAAAATTTGAAAAACGTACCCACAACAACTGTTACAGTGCTACTGTAGCATGTTATTCTTTAGTACTGGGCATCATTAGCTTAGAAAGTCCACCCTGTTACACATCGCATTGTAAAAATGTCACCTCAATTTTATAGACCAAATGAGATATTTGGTCAGGATTTTTAGGTTATATTAGCCTGAGCTTGACCAGTAAGTTAGACAGACTGATTTCCCTCCCTCTGAATAAAAATAAATAAATAAAATTCCCCTTTTTTTCATAAACCACTACTGTATTTCAGAATGTGTATATCAGGAATATTTGCTTTCTTAATGTGATTTGAGTTGTAGAGTTTGTCTGAAGCGGGGCTAAGAAGTGCCAAAATACAGTTATTACCATAATGATATTTCTACCTCTGACTTTTTTTGTGAAATACAATGTAGTTAGATTTATTCAGTTACTGAATAGTATTTTTTTTTACTTGAATCATACCAGTTAATTAAATGTCCTTAGGCCTGACAAAACTTTTTACAGTTTAATATCAAATGGATAAGGATAAGATCAGATTTGCATTGTATTTCTCATGTTTATTTTAATTCAATGGCATAATAATACAAGCTGTGTTGTATGGTGTAAGCTCCTTATGACACCCTCATTAAAACAAGCTTAAAATGGATCACTGAAATGATAAACTGTCCATTCAGAAAAAATACAGGACCTAATACATAAATAAATATACACATACATAATAATACATAATCCTAGCTGGACTGTCATTCATCCAGTGCTGCATTACATTTATTTGGAATTTGATTTCTCATTTACAATGTCCAATAGAAGTTTCAACTTCAAAGAGCTACAGAATGCCATTAATAATATTTATAAAACCTAGCATGGTATGGTTAAATGTAAGACAGAATACATTATAACTTAAAGTAGAAGGAAAAAGCAATACCCATATCTGACTTTAAAGGATTAGTTCACCCAAAAATGAAAATTAGCCCCATGATTTACGCATTTACTCAAGTCATCATAGGTGTATATGGCATTCTTCTTTCAGACGAATAAAATCAGAGTTATATTAAAAAAGTCTAGGCTCTTCCAAGCTTTATAATAGCAGTGACTTGTTGGTTTGTTTTTGAAGTCCATAAATGTGCATCTATCATATAACTGCTCCACAAAGTGCCACGTTTGTGTAAGAAAAATATCCATATTTAAAACTTTATAGACTAAAATAACTAGCTTCCGGTGGCCAGCGGTACACAAGATGACTTGCGCTAAAAGAGTAATAATAATAATAATAATGATTTTTATTTGTAATGCACTTTACATTTCTGCAATCTCAAAGTGCTACAGAGCTTCTAGACTCTGCTTGCGCACCCTCATCAAGATCCTGGCCGCGCTGTTTTGGAAGTACTGCAGTCGCTGTACGCTTTTGCCAGAGATACCCGATGAGGAGTGCATTACAGTAGTCCAGCCTGGAGGAGACAAAGGCATGGACGAGCTTCTCCGCATCTGCCAGGCTGAGTGTTGGATGGAGTTTGGCGATGTTCTTGAAGTGGAAGAATGATGTCTTACAAAGGTGATTGATATGGTTGTCAAAGGTGAGGTTAGAATCCATTTTGACAGCCAAATTATTGACAGATGTGGAAAGGGAGATATTGTGGCCAGAGAAAGTGATACTGGTGATGGGTGATGAGTGACCCCTGAAGCGATGTATAGGACCATCAAAAGCTTTGACGGCTCTCGCAGATAGGGCTGGGAAACAAACTCAAGCCCCTCTTCTCTTATCTCAAAATCCTCCGCCATTTCTCTTAAAAAAATTATTGTTTTAGACTTCTAATTCATGACTGGTGTTTTGTTTTGCTCTGTCCTCTGCGCTTCTGCGTTTGTCAATACACATGCTTCAAGGATTCAAGGGTTCAGGGGTTACTCTTTTAGTGCAAGTCGACTTGCTTACCGCTGACTGCCGGAAGCTAGTTATTTTAGCTTATTAAGTTTTAAATATGGATATTTTTCTTACACAAACATGCCACTGTACTTTATTAACCCTGTGGAGCCGTGTGGAGCAGTTATATGATGGATAGATGCACTTTTATGGACTTTATGACCCAACAAGTTACTGCCATTATAATGCTTGGAAGAGCCATCATTTATATATATATATATATAACTCTGATTTTATTTTTTTATTTTTTTCACCTAGGATGACTTGAGGGTTAGTAAACCGTGGGCTAATTTTATTTATTGGGTGAACTAACACTTTAAGTAGAACGCAGAATTGATGTAAAAGAAGGGTGGTGACAGAAAAGCATAAAGCAGTAATCACCCAAAATATTTAAGCTATCAAAGAGCCATTATCATTATCATGGGCATTATGCTCCTAAATTTGTTGCACAAATAAATGCAATTGTTGGTATGACGCAATAAAATCCCATTTAATATCTCACTCTCACATTAAACCAAACAACATCAGAAATATGAGTTTTTATTAATGCTTTTCTCATCCATTGAAATCCCATTTTATAAAATGCACTCAGATTGGATTTGCACATTTTAGGCTATTACTTTTTAATCATCCTCATTTGGATTTTTCATAATTGCCTTAAATGGCTTTCAGAATGACATAACCGAACTGTGATAAATATCTGCTATTTCCAGACAGAGCAAGGGTTTCTAACTTGGAAAGATTACTTGGGCTAAACTGACAAACGTGTTTTGTACCACTGTGGTTTGTAGCGGCTGTACACTTTATCAGCTGTAAAACCAAATGTAGTAATTTATCCAAAATAAATATTCTGTTTAACATTACATTACATTACATTATTAGGTAACATTTTAACTAACCTTAAACCAATCCCTAACGGCACCTCTATAGTAAGTTTTAGTGCTGGCTAATCGATTAATCGCGATTATTTGCATAATATAATTTTTTTTCTTAAATATGCATACATGAATGTGTGTGTATTTACATAATAATTATACACAGTACACACATATATTATGTAAACATTAGGTTTTATTTTGTATGCATTTAATCATGATTAATTGCAGTAGTAAATAATAGCATCTTAAAATAAAGTGTATTATATTATATTATATTATATTATATTATATTATATTATATTATATTATATTATATTATTATATTGATTTCACTGACATGGCTTAGATTAATCCAGTAGACCTTGGATATTAATTAGGATATTATAGCTTTTTTAAACGTGCCTTAGATTTAAAAAAAAAAAAAAACATTATTTGTGTGAATCTTGAGACAAAACAATGCCATTTACATATTTTAAGATATGTCAGTGCATGCAAGTAGCTTTCAGTTAAAAAAGCTCAAACATGATTATAGTCTGGAACTACCTTATGCCTGCTTGTCTGTGAAACCGAGGTTATATTTCTTTGGTTCATTTAATAAAAAGAAAGTGCAGTCCAATTTTGTTTACTTTCGTTATTTATCTTCTTTTATACAGGTTTGGAACAACCTGAGTATAATAGAATAACCATTTTGGGTGCACTATGGCTTTAAAGTTGCTCCACAGAGAAACAAAAGTTCTTCTCTGTGCTCTGCCCTTTTTTCAAGAATCTTGTTTCCTGTTCTTTCCATTGCCAGAGCTATTCCATAGCAGCTTAATCCCTTTGGCGTCTGTTTTTAATTGTTAATTCCGAGCACAAGACTGTGTTCTATGTGTTCCATGCCTGCCTTGCTCTCCTTGTTAACACGTATCCCAAGGTGCCTGCTCATGCGCTGAGATACGATTCAATGTAGCAGTCAGGTCAGGTGATCTCTTCAGGGATTTATTGCGCACGGACCAAACACACAAAAGGCACAACCGCTGTGTTGCAGCAGCTGACGTAATTCTGCCTCCTCATAATCAAAAACTCTCCTACAGTCTACATCCCGTTCTAAACCATCTTTTTCTGTCAAGTTAAATATAATCTTCAGAAGTAAAATAATAAACAAGGAACAACAACCTTTGACGACTGTCATCAGTGCTTATTTTTATTGGATTGTTAAATTGTGCTGAGTATATGTGAGTCCCTGGGGATTGAACAACTGGCAATTTCAGTCTCAGTAGCTGTTCTTGTTGTTTTTACTCAACATCTCGTTCCGCACACTCTCCTAATAGTGAGAAAACTAGATGTAATGTATGCTTTACGTTGCATGGTGTCATAGGAGAGCTGGATCCAAATGCAGCCAGGGTTTTATTAATAAAATGACAACAAACACACAGCCTAGAACTGAGTAGCCCCAATACACAGCCAAAATAGGACAATACCTGACAAAGAACACAGGAAACACAGGGGTTTAAATACACAAGGGCTAACAATACAACAAGACACAACCCGGAACAATCAAGCCTAATGAACAGGGAACCAATCAACAAAAGGACTACAAAACATGGCCTAGAACAGGAAATAACATAAAGGTCCACACGAGACAGCGGAACACAGACTGAGATCGTGACACATGTACTCTTAAAAAGGTTCTTTAATGGCATCCTTTCCATTGCACAAAAATGTTCTTTAGACCAAGAAAAACATGGTTCTTTTAAGAACTGTTCACTGAAAGGTTCTTTTGGGAACCAAAATGGTTCTTCTCACTGTGAAAAACCCATTTCAGAACCTTTATTTTATGTAAAAATCGAAACAAAATCATCTGCGACAGCCAAAATTGCACCGTTTACGCCCGGCTTAAGAGGCTCCTCTGTCCTCCACTCATTACCTGTATTAATGGCACCTGTCTGAACTCGTTATCAGTATAAAATAAACCTGTCCACAAACTCAGTCAGAGAAACAGTAAGACTCCAAACTCCATTATGGCTAAGACCAAAGAGCTGTCAAAGGACACCAGAAACAAAATTGTAGACCTGCACCAGGCTGGGAAGACTGAATCTGCAATAGGTAAGCAGCTTGGTCTGAAGAAATCAACTGTGGGAGCAATTATTAGAAAATGGAAGACATACAAGACCACTGATAATCTCCCTCATTCTGGGGCTCCACGCAAGATATCACCCAGTGGGGACAAAATTATCACAAGAACGGTGAGCAAAAATCCCAGAACCACACGGGGGGACCTAATGAATGACCTGCAGAGAGATGGGACCAAAGTAACAAAGGCTACCATCAGTAACACACTAGGCCGCCAGAGACTCAAATCCTGCAGTGCCAGACGTGTCCCTCTGCTTAAGCCAGTACATGTCCGGGCCCATTCGGGCCCGTGAAGTTTGCTAGAGAGCATTTGGATGATCCAGAAGAGGATTGGGAGGATGTAATATGGTCAGATGAAACCAAAATATAACTTTTTGGTAAAAACTCAACTTGTTTTGTTTGGAGGAGAACGAATGCTGATTTGCATCCAAAGAACAGCATACCTACTGTGAAGCATGGGGGTGGAAACATCATGCTTTGGGGCTTTTTTTCTGCAAAGGGACCAGGACGACTGATCCTTGTAAAGGAAAGAATGAACAGACCATGTATTGTGAGATTTTGAGTATAAACCTCCTTCCGTCAGCAAGGGCATTGAAGATGAAACATGGCTGGGTCTTTCAGCATGACGATGATCCCAAACACACCACCCGGGCAACGAAGGAGTGGCTTCGTAAGAAGCATTTGAAGGTCCTTAAGTGGCCTGGCCAGTCTCCAGATCTCAACCCCTTAGAAAATATTTGGAGGGAGTTGAAAATCCATGTTGCCCAGCAACAGCCCCAAAACGTCACTGCTCTAGAGGAGATCTGCATGGAGGAATGGGCCAAACTACCAGCAACAATGTGTAAAAACCTTGTGGAGACTTAAAGAAAATGTTTGACCTCTGTCATTGCCAACAAAAGCTATATAACATTATTGAGATTAACATTTTTCTTATTGACCAACTATTTATTTTCCAACATAATTAGCAAATAAATTCTTTAAAAACCAGACAATCTGTATCTCATAGTTGAAGTGTACCTTTGATGTGAATTACAGGCCTCTCATCTTTTTAAGTGGGAGAACTTGCACAATTGGTGGCTGACTAAATACTTTTTTCCCCACTGTATATTGTTATAAACACTGAAAATTAAATGGTACTGAAAAAAGAATAAAATGTGTAACAGTCCTCCTAATTGGCGTCCTGCAGAGTCCTGACTTCCTCACATGGTGAAATAATTAGGCATGTTCTCACTAAAATTTCTCCACAGATTATCTAAGACTTCATTTATGTTCAAACTTAATCTTTAAAAAAAAAAAAATACTGTTAATAAACCTTTCATAAACACCAAGAGGGGTCCTGTCCATAAAATGAGGATTTACCTCCTCAAGGCAAGTTTCTGTGTAATATTAGCCTGGCTCTCACATTTAGTACCAATCAATGCTGTTATAGCAAAACGATTAACCCTCCTTTGGGCAACTACTGGCAATGGGCCTATTTAGGATGATTGTCAGACTGTTAAATGGTGGTTATATCATGTTCCTTCTTGGGTCAGGCTGCAATAAATGATCATACTAAGCTTGCATAAACTCAAGTCCAAAATAAAAGACATACCTATAGGTTTTCATTAGCTGACATCATCGATTTAAAACATTAATGCATCTAAAATCACATCGGCCTTCTAAACAAGGCAGTAAGTCATGAGATTCATGTATTTTTTTATTTTTTTATTTTTAAAGAAATTGACAGTAAAGAATCCTGAAAAAAAAATATATATATATATATATTATGTTTATGTTATATATATATATGTATCTTGGTTTCCACAAACATATAAAGCAATACAACTGTTGCATAATGGTTGCTGAAAATTCTTATTTTCCATCACAGGGATAAATTACTTTTAAAATATATTCAAAAAGGACATTTTAACGTTATCATAATTTAGACATATAGTAATAGTTACTCAGTGTGTTAATAAATGCTTTATTAGCATGTCTTCCTACTGTAATTCATGATTAATTCAGGCAGTTTTAAAACATTTAGCAGTTGTCAGTGAACAATTTTTGTGAGTTAATCTAAAGTAAAGATTATTTATGCCTCATAAAGCTTTTACAAAGGATATATTTAAAGGCTAAACAGAAAAAGGAAACATTTATTAACACACTGAGTAACGATTACTATATGTCTAAATAATATGTATAAATGTACGTTTAAATAGTTTATTAATCATGTACTTCAATTTTTTAAATGATCATATGAACTCATAAATAATTAGTTTGTAAATAATGTAATACTTAATTTAGAAATGATACATTGATAATTATTAAAATATGAAGAAACAATTATAAACACATTATAGATATTCTTTTAAAACAAGAACAAAGCATTTAAAGCTATATTATAAACTGCTTACTAATGTCTATTCATGCTTTATAAATAACAAATTGACTATTTGCTAACGCTTCACTAATGATTCATAGCGTGTAGCTATTATAAAGTGTTACCCACATATGGAAAATAAGTAGCTTATATGGAGGAGTTTCATCACAGTGGGATCATTATATGTTGGGTGCCTGCGGCAATTAAAACATAGATTTACTAAAGAACTAGAGAATATACAGTATTTTTTTTCAATAGGAACCTTTATCTTTAAGAATAGCCTTAAAAGAGGAGCAGTCTCTGACCTATGAAAGATCAAAGTCATTTATTTTTTTGTAACATAGAACCATAAACTGTTTTTGGTGGTGTCTGGCATCTCTAAAGTAGTGCTTACCAACTATAAATCCTCTGCCAGCCATTGTTAAAAAACAATTATGAAGACAAAGTGGGCCCTGACAGGACTTTGGGTTGGATATAGACTTGGACCAGGATTAATTGGGGAGATTTTAATATACAACAATAAAACCCCCATTAAACAACAAGGACAGTAGTGTTTTTCGTATGCTCTTTATCATGTTGATGGCAAAGAGAAATAGCCAAAGAAGTCAGTGTGTGTCCATAATGCATCATTTTGCTGTTAATTAGTTATGTGAAGCTCATTTACAAGTGTTTGAAAGCGTACACAATTAATAGCCAAGCCGAGGATTTTCCATGGCAAGAACTGTGAGGTAAAAAGGATTGCAGCCATCTTCTTGGATGAATGTGAGACTCTGTGTTTGTGTGCATGTTCAAAATTTCAGCATCTGTCATTTTGATACAAGTGAAGATAATTAAATGCTGGAAACACATTAAAAAAAAAAAAAAAAAAGGAAAAAAAAGGATTACAGGGAAATGCACAATACACATCTATCTGTCTGTCTGTCCATCCAACTATCTAGCGAATGGAAATTAAATGTTAATAAATAGATGTCATATACAGGGCCAGACCTTTATGGAACTTAGCAAAATATTCCTGGAATGAAGATGGACATCAGCAAAAAATAATGGATGGATGGATGGATCCCAGACAGTAACATAGTGTCGACCTAGATCCAGGCCACATCTGGTAAATGTTGATTCCATTTCCACGCGTACCAAATGTTGGCCGAATCTGGGCCGACACTTGCTATCTCGGATGAATAGATTGATCAACCAAAGCTGTGAAAAAGCTGTTATTCACACGACACACATCGATGTGTTATACAATGTATTATCCAACATTTCTTGTTTCAGCAATTGTAGCAATCAGTCAAAACTAAATTTCTCCCAGTTTAGAGCAGGTGTTTTCAAGCTTGAACATGAAACAGCTGTAAATGTGAGATTTTGCTAGCAAATCTTTTGTCATCCACTAGAGAGGGCAATTTGACTACTCTCCCATCTAAGCGTTGGCTATGGTCACGGCAGATTTGGCTCTTTGTAATGCCGCTTTGACTGCCGGGTAAAAGTCCTCTGTGTAGCTCGCGAACTTGCGGGCTCAGCTGAAGTGCACATCGAGGATGCATAGCAGCCGCAAAGGGGGAGCTCACGAGCACCCTTCTTTAAGCTTAAATGACGAATGGGACACCCTACGGTCTTGTGGACTTAACTGACACGCACACTCAGCGGCCATTGTAAGTCCACAAGACCGAAAGAGCACATGAAGTGTTCCATTTGGGACAGGGCCTTTGAGCAAAAACAACTAAAAACAAAATGGGCGCTTGGCTTGTAAAAATCAAGAATACCAGAGATGATGTATTAAAAAGTTAAACTGAATTAAAAACTTGCTCAGCCATCACACTAAAATCCTTAAAGTATTTATATTTTTAATGTTTCACTTTAACAAATATTGTCTACACTGGACGGGAGTGGCGCGATGCGACACACTAAATCTCAGACAGTAAACTGATGCCTCCTTCTATTTCTGACATACTCCAAAGCACCTGCACTACTTTTGACACAGAGAACAAATGGATTTGCAATGGTCACTTTGTTGCCTCCAGCATAGACATCCTCAAACTGTTGCGGGGCAAGACAACATTCAAATGAAACTAGATAAACGTAGGGGGCCAACGTTGAATTCCCCTGGTTCAGAGCATTGGCTGAAGTTGTATGCTTGGTGTCAGACTCTTAAAATCAGGGATTTGTAAATTAAAGACTGACATGAAAAGTGAGAAAAAAGTGACACCAGTTATCCAGGCTCTCTGAATAACTACATCCATGCCAAAACTGTTCATTAAATACAGACCGCAGCTAAAAGCTGTAATTGCTTTGAGGTCTCATATGTCACATGCACTTCGCTGTAGAACTTCGAAAGTATGTGTTCATATATGAAGGACGTTAAACGCCTGAGTGAAATAAAAATCAAGCTCTTTTTATTTAAAGAAAAATACACACACACTCTCTTAGTTTGAAGCATTAGTTGAAGGAGTTTTGAAGGGCAAGTTGATCTTAAAGCTCACAGAACATGAGCCGAGTGGAAATTAAACATTGATTTTTCTCGTCCTAAAAGCGAGTTCCATGTTGCTTCGCTGTTAAGCATAGCATGATGATTGGTGTTACAGTTGTAGTGTTATTGTTAGTGGTTTCTCTGTAGAATTTCTATGGATGGTGTACTTTCACAATCCAATGTCAAAAGATTTCTTTCTAAATTAATTACTCCATGACGGAAAGGAGTAAAGACAACACTTGAAGCCACAGAGAAACATTCTAACAATGCAAAGTATATTCTTATTGCATATGGTGAAATGTAGATCAGTGGTTCTCAACTGGTTTGGCCAATGGACCCACATTTTCCGATGGTCAATAAGCTGCACAAATCCTTTTTAGGAATTTGATCTATACATGCCATATATAGTATGTGGCAACAATATTCCTGCCTTTATGACGTTTCTTCAAGGGACTACCATGACCCTTGAGGTGAAATAGTGAAAGAAAGAAAAGCTAACACAGACATTCTCTGTTTACGCTCTTGTTTCTGCCTTCTCGATGACATCGCACATGTCATTAAAGACTGCAAGCGATGATTGGTTGAGAAGCAACATGTAGTCCGATAGGTTTCTTGTCCATGACACAGCAAGACTAGTAGGAATAAAAACCACATCTGACTATCAAAACAGACAGCAATATTGTGTAGTTTTCTGAACCACATGTGGATTTATATAAACTGAGAAAGTCAAAAAGTGTTAGGCTGTGCTCCGTCTTCCCCTACTTTCAGAGTCAGATGTTGTATATTTCCATTTGATTCCAACCATAAAGGTATTTCTTTGCCAGATGCTCAAAAGATGATGTACCAATAGCAACCATTGCTTGTCAGATGTTTGAATGTCAACAAAGAAGTCTCATAGCAATCAAACTAAATACAGAGGATAAACGATGCTATGCAATACTAGCATTTCTTCTGCAGGTGTATGATTATGAACAGAGGATTATCATGTTTCACACTCCTGTCTCTGCAAAAGTGAGCTAAAGAGCTTTTATTGTCATCTAACTAATGCAATAGGAACTTTTTTGGCGCTTTTTTAACTGCTCAAAACTGAATGTGTATTAAATTTGTATGTCTCCCTAGCTGCCATGTTCATGAGACGTTATTAGTCTCACATAGCCAGACCTTCAGACTGACAGTAGAAGGTCTGGAGACAATAGTCTGGATACCATAGCAGCTGAAGGCCAAGAACCACCCAGATCGCCCAGAGGCCGTCTGACTGACTTGTAACGCAACCAATCACAGTTTGTTTTGTTCCACATCATGTTCCACAGGGATGTTACAATGAAACATTAATGTCCCTACAAAAACAGACTAGTGTGTAGAACTCTAGGGGGTATTTTAGAGACTCTATGGCTTATACTTTTGTAAATCCAGCGTTTAATCGATCCTGATAAGTGCTCATTGTCACAGTTGTAAACACGATGGCGTTCTTCTTCCGTGAGGGTGTTTGGCTTCACGGCATCTTTGTTTACAGGTGGACCATTAAAGAACATGACACACACATCTCCCAGACATCCTGTAGAATTCAACCAATCAGATGATGACTTTGAAAAAGTGTTTCCAGTTAAGGCTGGTGTAACGGATATTCAGAGACAGGATTCAATAGCAAGTAAAACAGTCTTTATTGGACTCAGAAGATCGCAGATAAAGACAGAGCTCGTAGTCCAGTGATGTGGGGACCCGATTCAAGGCTTGTTTGTCCAAAAAATGCTAAATTTTGTAATGTCATTATATGATTATTTCCCTCTTTACGATCGCATCGGAGCCTACACAATCCTTAATCGTAAATATCAAACAGTTTTGATATTTAAAACTGTTTGATATATATTATATACATTATATATATTAAAACTATATATATTATATACATACATATATATCTCCTTTGTTTAACAAAACTCATGGCAGGAGAACCAGCTGACAACATTGATCATCCTCCATTTGTTTTTCTTTCTTTCTTTTCATTTGTTTGATCTCGCGATTGATACAATCAGCAGGTGTGGTCTCGTAGTTCGGACGAATCTTCTAGTGTGTGTATTCATAGGATTATAATGATAAAATCAGTGGAAACTGCCCTTATGTCTGTAGTCTCTTGGTTAAGGATTGAAAATAGTCTAGTGTGTCCCAGGCGTGAAGTCTGAGACTGAGACTAGGACGTTACAGACCAGTACCAGCCGGGAGTGGCCTCGTAGGGCAGCGAAGCAAGTGCATTCTGGGAGTTGTTGTCTTTCATCCACATGAGCCAAAAAATACTTTTTCTGGCTTTTCTCAGTCTAGAAGGCACCAACTTCTAAAATAATTTCACATGTCGACTACATAAATGACCCAGTTTAAATACACATTCATCTTCCCAGCGGATTTAATTGAATTCATTCATTTAATTCATTCCCATTCATTTAATTGAATGCAACATGGAGGCTTGGTTAACTAAGTGCATTGGACAACTAACTTGTGCAAAAAGTCAATGGATTCTTTCTGAAAGTATTTAGTTTACTAATAAAATATGCAGCCTATAAGGGTTTCCTGGTAGCCACATCCATTTCCTTTTTCCTTACTATACTGTAGGATTCTTGACAGATTTTAACTCATGCAGATTTTATAAGTAGCTTTTATCAACTAAACTGGCATAGGCCTACATGCAGCACTCAGCACTGTAGATGCTTTCTGAAGTATTCAGGGCTTTCTATAACAGTGACTGATTGGAAATGTCAACAAAGCTTCTGTGAAACAAACCGTTATTGAATGAATATTTAAATAAATGTGGCGGAGCTGGATTCAGTAGACCCATAGGGAATATCTCATAGATCACCGTTATCATAAATCATGACACAGAAACTAATAAATACAAATATGAAAAATTAAATTCCTCAAGCAATCAATAAATAGAGTTTTTCCTTATGGCATCGCTTTAGTTCTGGGTTGCTTACAGATACAGTACAATTGAACCAATACTGAGCTGTTGTTATTTATTTACAAATATATATATATTTTAAAAAATCAAGCATCAGTAAATCTCAGCTGCAGAAACTGGTTAAGGAGTATGAATAAACACTTTACAAGCTCATAAATTTATTTAATTTTCTTCCTAAAAACAGACACTGAGAATTATAATTATACAATCATAATTAATAGCTAATGTGGCATAAATTCTTTCAACTTTTGTGAAGAAGTAAGAAAAGAGTTGAGATTGAATGTACAACAATTAGCATAATTATATGCATCATTTTTCATCATTTCACAAAACTTTATGAGAGGAAAAACAACTCTAGCACTGGTCATGTTGTTAGGCAAATTAACCTTTAATTTAATTGATATTTAATTTTCTTTATTATAAAAAGTAACAACAGTAATGTAATTAAAGCTTCTGCCACAACATAATGAAATGATAAATGTTTAGTTCTTCTATAAAATGGAAATTATTCTGTCATTTACTCACACTACACTACATATTCTAAACTGTATGCTGTTTTTGCCTATTAAAACATTTTATGGTCTGTTCTTCACACAGAGCTATCATATGGCTTCAGACGATTTGGAATATAGCACACACTTTATAGGGACCACATTTATAAAGCATTTTTGGAGTTTTACAGGCATGATCCATGTAAACTTGTAAAAAAAAAAAAAGCGGAGTGAAAATGATTAGTTCTTTTTCTAATTAAAAGAAAAATACTAACATATTGAGAAATAAAGAATTTCGGTTCACTTGACCATATGCACAGTTGCTTCCTGGTTTCCAATAAAGCAGCCGACATTTCCAGTGAACTGTTAGCTGTCATTCTGTACTCACTGTACATCGACACAAAACCATCAGTGGTTAACTTTTTAATGTTGTGATTATATTTTAATGCAGTTATCACACTTACCTAATTTTGCCAGTAAACCAGTTGTACTGATTGCAATAATGACAAAGTTAATGGGAACGTTGGAATAAGAAACACGTTTTCTGTAATTGAACACACACATGCAACATGTTTGCTACACTTCAATGTTATTTTTAATTAACATTATTTGTACACCCTTGTTTTCCCCACTGGTAAAACCAAACGTTTCAAGATGTAGGAAATACAGTATTTGATAGACAACACTTTTATTTACAAATAAAAAAGACATGAATTACCACTATAACTAGTGTTGTAGTACTCGGGCCATTTTTGAAAGTCTTGGTCTTGTCTCTGGTCTTGTCTTTTGTCTTGTCTTCTGCACATTTGTAATCCCTCTTGTCTCGGTCTCAGACTAAGAGGACTCTGGATATTGTTTCAAGACCGGTCAAGACCTCAGCTGCTGGGATATTACAACACGATCTCATGACAATGCGTATAAATAGTGCGAGTGTGCAATCTCGTAGAATGTATACGCCAAAACTCATTTTGGCGTGCATATGGTACGCCGTTTTTGGCGTGCATATGATACGCACTTTATGGCGTGTATATGACACGCTTTTGGGTAGGGTGAGGGTGGGGGTGTGGGGGGTTCGTACATATAATACGCCATAAAGTGCGTATCATATGCACGCCAAAAACGACGTACCATATGCACGCCAAAATTAGTTTTGGCGTATACATTTTACGAGATTGCACACTCGTACTATTGATACGCATTTTCCAGTGCATTGTCTGATTTATTTATTAACATCATTAATGTGATTGGATGTAAAACTTCCTGCTTCAGATGCAATCAATAACTTATTTCTACTTTCATTTATTTATTGTGCCAGTTCAGAAATGAGGGATTGTGTCAAAAATGACACCAAAGCTGTTTTCACAAATGTGAGCATGACTCCAAACATTATATTGCTTTTTTACAAACATTGAATAATAAAAAAACAACCACAACATTATTCTCAACATTATTTATGCATTTGTTATTTACCATCTCAGAGGCATCATCAGTACCACCTCTGCAGTGCAAAGGTGAATTTTGTTGTTTTAGATTTTATTTGATTGGTATAAAAGCTCTCTATATATAGTGTACTATTCTAATTATGTTTATTGATTAAAATATGTAATTTCTCAGGCAGTAATGTGGATCTTTATGAATTTAGTTGTTGGTCTGGTCTTGGTCTTGACTCGGTCTCACCCTGCTTTGGTCTTGTGTTGGTCTCAACACACATTGGTCTTGGTCTCGACTCGTTCTCGGATTAGGTGGTCTTACAACACTAACTATAACCAATAGATGGTGGCAGAAGTGCATGAATTGACTCATAGCCATGACTGTAATACTTATTCCACACGTTCCGCTTTTGAATAATTGTTAATACATTATAAAATCACTAGGTTTAAAAATAAAGTAATTTTCAAAGTATCATGAAAAACAATAACTTTTCTGGCAAATAAATTACACAGAAAACAGCACCGCGCTCGCTCTCCCTTTATAATCATAGCTGTCAGTCGGAACACTATCAATGTTAAAATCAATGTTCAATAAATCTAACCAAAGTGCACAAAAAAATCTTTAATTTATTGTGAGTTGACTCTTTGTTTTAAATCTGATGGTCGAATTTAATTTTGCTGTTGTCTTGAAAAGCTAAATTAATGGTAGGCCTGACTATTTCAGTGACTATATTCTGATTATAAACTAAGTGTTACAATATTGATGCTGTAAAAGCTACCTCAGGACATTGAAGATACGACATTTCACCGCAAGTTTTCAGCTGGCTTATATTATTGCGGTAGTTCTTAAGAACGTTCCCTGCATATTGTCAATAATTAACAAACCTGTATTATCGAAATCAGAATGAAGCATTTGATTAATTATGATTTAACAAAAGTATTATAAAACCCATAAATCATCTCATTGTTTTTCCTCCAAATGTCACTGAATGTCCTTAACTAAAGACACAACACCAAGAAAGACGGACAGACAAGTCTAGCAGACTCTCCGTCTCCTTCCAGGGGAAAAAGACAATAAATACCCATCTTTTAAATATTTAATCTGCTAAAAGCTGAGATTTAGGGGGTAAAAGGCTCAGATCTCCAAATTAAAGGCTTCTAGAGGTTGTTTATATGCCGCCCTTGGAGACCAATTCATTTCACGAGACAGAGTCCACTGCAGGGGCCCAACAGGCAGTGCACCATGGCCCGTAGTGGCGTCTCCCTTACTGGAGTGGGATTACAACAAGGTCGGAGTCTGCTCTGTGATTGGATTGAGTGTCAGTGCGAGATCCCAATGCATCACTAATGGATCTGAACAGGGCAGCCAGAGAGGTTCTCCTTGCTCCTGTGAGACAATGATGGCAAATTGCCTCACCGAGCTGAGAAAAGAGCAGAACACAAGAGAAAGAAATAGAGGGGAGAAGGAGAGAGGAGTGCATGCAAAGAATATTTCATATTAAGACTGTTATGTTTTGTCTACCAGTGTGTGATAATAATCATTTCAAAATTACACAACCCAGATCTTTGATCTTTGTGACCCAAAAATGAAATATGTAACATTATACTGTAATTTACTTACATAAGATAAGAAATATCATTAAGTTTCAACCTCATACTGCAATATTAAGTGTTTTTTGTTTGTTTGTTTGTTTTTTTGTTGAGATATTAAAAGGTCCTTGGGGGTTAAAATAATTAATAA
Source organism: Gobiocypris rarus (assembly GCA_023029165.1). Classification (NCBI taxonomy): domain Eukaryota; kingdom Metazoa; phylum Chordata; class Actinopteri; order Cypriniformes; family Gobionidae; genus Gobiocypris; species Gobiocypris rarus. Next base: position 6,921,221 of record CM040921.1, on the reverse strand, counting down.
TATGTCATGATTCTGTAGTTTTTCTTGTTGATTAGTTCATTTACACTTTGAATGTCTTGCACCACGTTGTTTAAATAGCAAATGCATTTGTACCTATTTCTGCGCCCATGGGTGTGCTGGTCTGAAAACAGGGTGTTCAGGTGAATTCTTGCATGTTGCTATTTTGAGAAAAATGAAATAGACTGCAAATATTGACCAACAACAAGGGCGCATTAGTAATATGTACCTATAGGCGGGTACACATCATGCGTACACCTAGCTTATTACACACACAGGGACGCGCAGCAGCACACAAACATTTTTTAAATATTAAAAATAGAATGATTCGTATCTGGAAAAGTGTTCAGTTCAGCGAATCAGCCATGCTGTGAAGGCAACTGGCTTTTAACGGGAATGGGAGATCCTTTGACGCGCTGACCATTTTCCCTATCTTTAAATCTAGCAGAAGTGGATTCGAACATGCCCTAAGTGCAACTGCGCCGTGCGTTTTAAATCATGTGCTCAGTTAAAATAGGGCCCGGTATGTTTGATTCAGGAGTCATATTTAACACCTTTTTTATAATACATTTTTATAATAATCGTATTATAATTGCTTTCCACACAAAGACTGCAAATGACTTCCCATTTGGATTTGATTTCAAACAAATAAATAAATAATAATAAAATAAAGAAATAAAGGTCTTTATCTTTAATTGGGAAATTAAAAATGTTGTTGATCGTAAAACAGACACGTGCTGATTCTGACCCGTGTTTGTAAAAATGACAGCACATAATGAACTGTTTTAATGTCAGATTTGGTATTTTGTTTCTGTTCTCTGAGGCCAAAGTCCACGCTAATTTTCTCTGTTGTCAATTAACAAATAGCGGTGACATCTGTGAGAGTGTCGCATTATGCGTTTGACCCATCTGATTCATGTGGAGAACAGCTCTGGGGCTTTTCAACAGCCAGTGACATGAGAGTAAGCTCAGAGGACTTTATGATAAACAGAGGAAGCTGTCAATCAAACGCAATCATTGATGCAAACAATACCGCAGGGATCCTGCTCTGCGCCATTATCAGAAGAAAAAAAAAATAGAAGTAAAATTCCACATCCATTCAACTGGCTCATTTCACTTACTAACTCTGATTGTGCTATTATGGTACTTGTCTTAGACTGGCAGAACAGCTCTTACCATAAGTGATGCCCTTTTACTCTGATGGAACTTTGAACAGACCAAACTGAATAGACTGATCTGTTTTACTCCTTTTTATGGTCTGGTCTGATTTTTGTATATGCAGTCATATTTGTGTGCTGTTGCCATTGTCTGTGCTCAGTAAGGATCACAGGATTAATGCTGAACAGTAAAAATTGCTTTAATTAAAAAGGACTAAGGAGCTGGCCTAGCAATCAAACTAAATACACAAATACACAATAGCTTCAGTAATTATTCGCCATAGTCTGTACTTGAGTTGTGAAATCTGCTGAATCTCGATGACAATGATTGTCAGATGATTGTGGCAGGCGTAAAGGAGTGTCTGGGTCAAAACATTTATCATTGCATACCGCATACTTTTCCATAAGCAATTTGAACTAAATAATAATATAGTACGCTATTTCCATCTGTACTTAATTGCTAACTTTACCATCAAACATGCAACAAAGTTTCACATTATCAAAGAGAGAGCTGGATATCTGCTGCTTTTACATTCAAAACATCAAAGTCTCCAATGAAAGCTGATGTTGGCAGAACTCACAGCGTAAGTGAGGAATACATTACATTAATATTCATGAGTGCTATTTGAATAGGGCAGTTCTTGCTAACAGGGGCATTTCCTTCTATGAAATATAAAAGGCTGTTTTTCCTAAAGTTCAACATTTTTTACTTTGCTCACTCACCTGTTACGCATGAGGGTAAGATGATGCAATGCTCTTTTTTTACAGCTTTTATTGAAGAAAAAAAATATTGTGCACTTCGGAAATGTCCTTAGTGAATCTGTTTGAATCTCTTTGCCCTGTTTTTACGTCATGGACTGTTGTGTCTGTTTCAAAAGCATAAGTGTCTTCAAAGCTTTCAACTTGTGTGTCCTAAAAAAGGGAATACAAAACAAATACAAAACAAAAGAAAAGAAGGTGAAATGAATTTGTAGTCCACATCATGATCTCCTGGAGGCTTGTGAGCCAAACTCGAGTAATATCAAAACACTTGGCCATATTCCCGTGTGTGTGTGTGTGTGTGTGTGTGTGTGTGTGTGTGTGTGTGTGTGTGTGTGTGTGTGTGTGTGTGTGAGAAGAAAGTGTCTTCAAGATCCATATTGTTTCTAGCTCCATCAAGAGTCGCTTCCATCCTCATGCATTACAATGCATTTACAATTGTAAGAAGACAATGATGAATTGGAAGCAAACTATTTGTCCTTAGTGCATTTATCACAAGCTTTATCTGTTTGAACTAAGCCAATATGGTCATGTTAAATGACTTAAATAGCTGCTTCAGTCGCTTTGTCCTCTGTAGGCCAAATCTGAATAGAGCAATCAAGGTGCTTATATGGCTTGATGTGACACTAGGAAACGATCCAAGCCTGAATAGCAATTAATACTGGACCTGCTTCTCTTATAAATTGATCTAAGGTAAAATGTTGAGGGGATATTTAATCAGTGTTGGATATTTTCTCAAACTGCAAGCTACTCATCATTTAAGGTAGTTTAACTATGGTTAAGCTACATTTCTCTAAAAGTAATTATACACTACATCTACACGTAAGTGATTTAAAGGTGCACTATAGATGACGACTCATATATGTAGCCTAAGAGACACTATTTTACATAAAAGAAAAATTAAAGAGTGAGCTTTTGATTGCTCAGTATTGGATTAACCTCAACTATTTGGATTAAAGTATTGACAGTGCTTCACTTTTTCCACATTTTATGTCATGCCACAGCCTATTCCAAAATGGATTTTATAAATAAAAAAAAAAAATCTCAATTCTACAAACAATACCCCATAATGACAATGTGAAATACGTTTGTTTGAAATCTTTGCAAATGTATTACAAAGAAAAAATTAACTTAATAAAAAATCCATGTAAATAATTATCCACCGCCTTTGCCATGACACTCAAAATAGAGTATCCTGTTTCCACTGATCATCCTTGAGATGTTTCTACAACTTGATTGGAGTCCACCTGTGGTAAATTCAGTTGATTGAACATGTTTAGGAAAGGACCACACCTGTCTATATAAGGTCGCAGAGTCAACAGTGCATGTCAGAGCACAAACCAAGCCATGAAGTCCAAGGAGTTGTCTGTAGACCTCCAAGACAGGATTGTATCGAGGCACTGTTATGTTACTGCCTGGAATAAGGCAGTCACATAACAAAAGGTGTAAAAAGTGAAGCGCTTTCGGATTTTTGAATACTTTCCGGATGCACTGCATAGTATCAAAATAAAAATAACATCCATCCATCCATCCAACCAACAAACCAACCAACCAAGACAAAATCATTCTTATTTCACATTAACAAAATTCTGCACTCTAAAAAAAAAAAATAGTTTCTTCCCAAATCCTGGGTTTAACCTTTTGGTCATTTGTATGGGTTATTTTTTCAGTATTTGGTAGTTTTTGTGTAACACCAGATACTGGGTCAGACGTAACAACCCAGCGTTTGGTAAGTTTTGTGTAACCCAGATCCTGGGTCAGACGTAACAACCCAGCGTTTGGTAAGTTTTGTGTAACCTGGATCCTGGGTCAGACGTAACAACCCAGCGTTTGGTAAGTTTTGTGTAACCCGGATTCTGGTTCAGCCATAACAACCCAGTGTTTGGGTAGTTTTTGTATTACCCAGATCCTGGGTAAGACGTAACAACCCAGTGTTTGGGTAGTTTTTGTGCAACCCAGATCCTTGTTCAGCCATAACAACCCAGTGTTTGGGTAGTTTTTGTGTTACCCAGATCCTGGGTCAGATGTAACAACCCAGTGTTTGGGTAGTTTTTGTGTTACCCAGGTACTGGGTCAGACATAACAACCCAGTGTTTAGATAGTTTTGTGTTACCCAGATCCTGAGTCAGACTTAACAACTCAGGGGTTGAATTATTTATCACAGGATTTTTAGGAGAGAGCAGTGCAGCTCCAATCTAATTGGTGTATGTCTTCGGTAAAATACAGGTTAGTGTTTATTTTATTTTATCTATAAATTCATTAGTGTGCAGTATATTGTATAATTTTATACTAAGCAACATGCAGGAGCATGATGTGAATATAATTTAGCAGAGCCATGACTTCTCACTGTAATAGTTATAACCCTGCATATAATTTATGCATAAAATGCTGATTATAGAGCTTCAAATGGACATGCACACCACACATTTGTGTGAAGGGGGATTTATAGTCTTTTGTATACTAAGTAATATTCTGAGCAGATGTTTTCCTTCTACATGGTTCAGCTGGAAGTCACTATTGTTAATTTTTACAAAGCAAATACAAATGCAACACCTGGAGTTCCCAAACAGCAGCCCAAATCCCAAAAGAGCTGTGCCAAGTGCAAAACAACTGAATTCTGCATTTGCCTGATGTCTGCATCACTGGGGGATTGAACAGCAAAATGTCTAAACTTTGAGGGGAGGACTGATGGTTTTGTTAAGGGGGATGTCATGACATACACAGCATGATTCTGTCCATAACTTATTTATATAGAACAGCCAAATGAGGCCTTGAAACAGCTTATGTTGCTGGTTTTCCTTCATTCTACCGCTGCTTCTTGAGTATCGTCCATGCATTAAATGTCCTCGGTTGCTTTTGAAGAAAGAAATTGGCTCCCAAATGACTATCAAATCGATAGAGTCAATGCCGTTTCAACCACACGTACACCTTGTTCATTTCCTAACTGGATCTTGACTGCATAATGACTCACAGGACTACAGATCTCCTCAACTTCAACAGCAGCGGAGTGGGCGATACCGCAGCTGCAGCCTTGAGAAGAATTTATGTTTAATGCAGCGTCAGGTAGCTGATTTGTTTTAAAAAGGTGAGATGGAGTATGACCTATGCCAGTGTGCGTAAGAATGCAAAAACGTATATACCCACTTCGTATTCAGCCACTTAAAATTACGGTATAACCCAAACTGTGCAACTATTTAAAGCTTGAAACCTTGGATGGCAATGATGGCATGATTATTTTATCTTGCTTATACAGTATACAAACATACCAAAGTAGTATATATATATATAGTTGTGTTCAAAATTTACATAGCCTTTTCCTTGCAGAATCTCTGAAAATAAGAGGGATCATATATGTTATTTTTCTCCATCTGTATAAATCGCCCCGGGTAGAAATTAGAAACACGTTCGTTGCGGGGGCACTGTAGTACGGTCGAGAAGGGCACTTTCACTTTCACAATTAAAGGGGCAGGGGCTCAAGCAAGAAAATGCAGTTTAGGTTGTCCTTCTCTGCCATCCAGGATGCATGAGTGTCAACTAGAGTACAGAAGCAATGTGCAATGCAAATGCAACAAAACTAAAGGACGTCATTCAGAGGCATGACCGTTAGGAAGCAAGTAATATAAAAAAATAATAAATGACATATTGATGATAAAGGCTAGCAGAATCGTTCAGGAGTCTCGACCATGAGATGTGTGCTGAGTCGAGCGACTTCTCCCCTTGCTGGAATCCTGGAGAACATGGCGCTAATCAAACAGACAGAGAGCAAATGGATGGAGGAGATGTCCCAGGTGTACCGAGATGCTGGAAATGTCATTTTAGAAAGAGATGAGGAAGAGACACTGGCAAGCAAGTCACATGAGCGTCAGCAGTAGTTCATTTTAAGGCCTAAAAGAGAGAGAAAGTGCTAAATAGAACAAGGACGGGTGTGAGATAGAACACATTGTTTTGTAGATAGAGAGAAGAAAAAGACAAAAAGGAATGGAATAATCATGTGGTCTGATCATGTGGTATGGAGATTTATGGGAATTTATTATTACGATTTGTTTATATTGTGGTCTGTATTGTAGGGGAGAATGGGATGGTTGCAACACTTTTTGTTTGAGCATCAGTAACTCAGTGGTTGTTTATGCTAGATGCCTCAAGATTTGATACATGGTAGCCACATTTGTCTATGATGGAAACTGCTGAATAAATCCCTCAAAACGCAACAAAAAAAAAACTGCCACAACAAAATATGTGATTGATAACTGGAATCATCAGGGGTTGGATGTAAATTTTTTAATGAACTGCTACAACTATCCCCAACCAACAGCCATAATTTAGCTAACTGTTTTAGCATGTGGGTTTGAAGTTAGCATACATACAAAGCATCAAATTAGAGAAATCGCTACTTCAGGTCATGTGAGTTAAATAATTGTACCTACAATTCAACAATTGCTATAGGCAAAAAATCTTCTTGATGAACATTTTTACTTTCTTAAATCACTTGTTTGGTCATACTATCTACATATTTGCTCAGTCAAATGCAATTCTCCTGTGAGCTCAAAACGAAGATGTGAATGTATAATTTTAATATTACCACAGCTCTTTTCTGAACTGTCAAACTTACAGTGTTACAACTGACCCTAAGTTACAAAAGACATTCTAAGACATTCTTTCAAACACAGACTAGACTTAGACAAGTTCAACATTTTCTCACATCCAACTCATCACATACTGATGCTTGGTCAGGACCCTTCATCGTCACTTTTAATGCACAGGATACCCCATGAGCGTCATTTTTCAACGTGCAGGGCAATCAATTGATTTCAATGAGAAATGCCGTCATACACAGACGCATTGGGCAAGGGAATGTTATCATCCTAATGAAATTGCAAATTGGGTTATGATTTTGCCATTATAACATGTTGGAGTGTGATTCTAAAATTAATCAGCAAGCATCATTTTATTTTCATTTATTTTTTATTTACGCTATTTAGACATGTTTGAACATGTAACCCAACCATTTGTGTATTATATGATATAAAACACAGGATATAACCGCCAGATCTCCATGCACAATTTATTCAGAAAGTACAAATATTCCAAGTGTTCCGAGGCCAAACGATTGATTTGTGAGGAAGAAAATCCCCAAAAGCGGTCAGCGTCTCCATCCACATAAGATCTTTATGCACACATTCAAAAATTGCTGCCGAAGAAACATTACATCAGATTTCCAGAGGTGTAAAGAGTTCCTGAAAGCCAAACTTGAGTAAAAGTACAGATGCCTTACAGCGAAAATGACTCTATACAAGTTACAAGTCACCAATTCCAATCCAACTTGAGTAAAAGTCTTAAATTATCTGATTTTAACAGTACTTAAGTATTTTACTCATACTGAACATAGGCTCAACGATGCACTGGTCCTCGACACCTGAGAGACATGCCAGTGAAAATAAGAAACCATTGATTTGTAAGATGAGAAATCATGTTTACTTTCTAAAAATCCAAATAAAACTGAACACCTCAATATTGCAATAAATTAAGGTCATCACAACAGCCTCTTAAATGCCTACAAACTCTCAAGTCTCATTTGAGCTCAAGTGCACAAATAGGGCATAATTAAACCAATATACTTTGTGACACATCCCAGTGCAAGGAGAGGTTCATGCTGCCACAAAACACAACCACAAGAGGGGCAGGAGCAGAGTTAACATAAATGGTGTTTTATTTAATCAAGACTTGAGGAAGGCAAAAAGGATTCTAAACTGGAACTTAGGTTCTTCCCGGTCTGGGGGTATCCGTAACAGCCGTGTTCTCCTCGTCTGCTGGACAAAGATAAAGCCATTGTAGGTAAAGCAGAGGTTATAAGTTTAACCGTGTCATTCTTCTTTTCAGAATGTCTCACTATAGGTCTCCCTTTGCTTCTGAGCCCTGTCCTGGGGTCTGTACCAAGGACCATTCAACTTTCAATGACGCAAAGTTCCCAGATTTATTCTGATATCCATTGGGCCATTATGCTACAGCTGTGAGTGATTCCATGTTTGGAGGGTGCACAGGTGGAAGTACTCACAGTTGATGACTTCTTTGTTCCTTGGCTCTTTTCTCCACCATTGGTTTGCCACACCTTCAAAAAGGTCTTGTCAATATAGCGGATAAATAAAATAATGTTAAGTAAAATAGTCAAAGCCTTCTTGCACTGGATGTTCTGGTTTCATCAGTGGCTGCAGTCATGAACACATCTCATAAATCAAACACCTGCGATTCATCCCCTCCCTGCTATATGCACTCATATTCATGTAAAGTACAGCCTTGATGACAAGTTTGGGTGAGTAAAGTCAAAACTCACAAGATACCTTCAATGTCTTTAGATTGCAACATTGCTTCTTTATAGTAGAAGCAATTATTCCAAATGTAATGGAGTAAGAAGTACATTTACTTGTTAAAAAATGGAGTCAAGTAGAGAGTAAATTTGCTAATATCTTTGATACTCAGTAAAACGACAAAGTAGCCAAAAAGATACTTAAGTACAGTAACTAATTACATTTACTCAAATACTTTACACCACTGCAGATTTCATAGTGAAATTGCATTGGCTCGTGCATGTCTCGTGACCAATTGCGTCATTACGACTCACATTGGTTCTTATGTGTCTTGTGACCGTTTGTGTCATGCTAAAGAGTTGTGTGTTTCTTTTGAATGAGATATGATGTGCATTTATGAAGTGGCAGAATCATCATTTCAGCAATAAAACATTGAGAAATATTCATAAAAAAAATAAAATTATTAATTTTGTCAGTTTGTGTGGATGAAAGTCAAATGGCCCGAGGGTGATATTTCATACTTGTTGAGCTTGGGTGGTAATTAAATTATCATTATCATATCACCATAATGTTACTTATGTTAAATGTATGACATGGGTGTCACGTATAAATAAACGCGCTGAGGTCTTTCTCAGGTTAAGTGTTTCTATGTTTGAATCCAGAACTGTCAAAACGTGTGATTAAAGAAATAAGCTCAGCTGTCTTATTAAAGAGACAACATTTTTTTATGAAGGTTCATCTCATGTATATATTATTAAACATTAAATATACTGTATATTATACCTATAACATCCATTGAATTGTTCTGACATGGTAATGTAGTACAGTTCCAAACCAGCAGGAAAGTGAGAATGATGAAGTATACATATCTACGCATATATAAAACAATATGAAAGTGTTTCTATGAATGTGGCTGCTTTTGTCAGTGTAATCTCAGCGCGGTATGAATCTGTGCACTGAAGCGAGCAGTCACCATCTACGCTTCATTAGAGCTTCATTTTACTCGCTTTCTGTTTGGAGCCATCATCCGTGGCCTAAAATCTGTTTATAAACTGGAAAACATGATATGATGTTTGCTGGGCAATACAATTGACATGAAATTTATGCAATTCTCAAACACTGACCTAGAAAGAGGAAAGCTTGCCCATAAAGGAAGACATCAGTACAAACTGCTTTATTAAGTGTCACCAACTACATAATCATATAAAAAAACACTAAACAATCATTAATAATTTCTTATACACTTTAACAAAAGTGGCATTTTGGTCATGAACAAACATCATAGTTGTGTGAGCCATATTTTTTAACTAATTTTCAATTTCCTTGCATGCACTTGATGCCATTTCGACTGCTCTGGTGGCTTTTCCTTGCTTTCTGGACTGACACTGACTGGACAAGTTAAGTGTGAATGAGGTCTGCTGATTGACAATGGCTGAATTAATGGGAGCATATCATTTGTTCATTTCAGCATGTAAGGATAAGTGGAGAAAAGGGGTGGAAGCAGATGCAATGAATTGGGTGTTATAAGACAGGTTTTAAAGGTTTATTATGGTCAATTTATGAATGTGTAAAAATGACTGATGACCATAGAATTATATTAATTACAAGGAGCCTATTGGATATGCATATTGTGCACTTTGGGACTTAATAGTTCAACTAAACTTAGTAACACTTTATTTTAAGGAGACAGTGTTAAATGTTACATAATTATGCTTAATATACAAGATGAAAAAACAATAAATAAAAAACAAAAAAACCTAACATGTAGTTAATTGATGTCACTATAACAATATCACCTTAAAATAAAGTCTAACCTTAGAATAAACAGAAAAATGTGTGTCACATTTCCTGAAATAAAGTCAGAATTGTAGGATATTAACTCACAAATATGAGAAATGCAGAACTCTGGGTTCATATCTTACAATTCTGAAGAAAAAATAAAATTAACTCAAAATCGTGGGTAGGTTGTGAGTTAATTTTTTTCTCTTTTCTATAGAAGTAAGACGCTTCCATTGTTTTACTTACGGTTCATCCATTACAGCATAAATTAAGATTTTTGTACCATGCAATCAAAACATTTTCTCAATGTGCACATTACTGCAAACATAGTAAGAGTAGCAGTGAGCTTATGTGAATCTAAAGCCCTCATGACACAGAAATATCTGAAACGCTTCTAATACACCACCGAATAGATTCACGATACCAACTGTGCTTTTTCATAATCTCTCTGACAGCAGTGTGGTACACAAACCCGCCTCCCCGCACTCGTTTCATTTGAATATTGTTGCTGTTACATGTGCTGTTTATGTGCGTCAGGTCTTAGAATGACAGCAGCCTAACTCTTCCCCATTGACAGACATTTCTACATTTCCATATTTTCATTGTTCAATGGTGCTATTACGCATTTTCTGAACTAGTACTGAATCCCTACATCAAAACACAGGTAAAAAAGAAGCAGAAACAAAAAAAAAGCAATAGAATATGTAAAATTAAGCAATCACCAACATTAAATAGCATCCAAATCAAAACTGCCTATTGTTATACTGAATGTTGACTTAGGACGAGCTATAAAATTAAGCTGAGGTTGTGTTGATGGACTCGATCTACTACATCAATGTTTTGATCATCGTTCTGAATATGATCTGGATGTAGTCTTCGACAAAAACACGATTTTCCCAGCTTTTGATCAAAATGTTGCTTTTTTTATTAACCATAACCATATTCAAGTGTTGATTAAAAAAAAAAACGGAATGCTTGAATTGAGAATAAAACATATATATAAAAAAAAAAAAAAAAAAAAAAAAAAAAATATATATATATATATATATATATATATATATATATATATATATATATATATATTATTTATTTATTTTTTATTAAAAGCAGAGGGTATGCTCTTTATTTTGATATATTGCATATTCATATATTTATGCAACAAAATATTTTGGGGCCATGCAAGATTTGTAAAACTTTAAAAAAAAAAATGCTGATTGGAAAAGAGCTAATATACCTGCTGCCAAATTATGAAATAATATAAAAAATATATCTATATGCCAGTTTTTCCCCCATGATATCAATGGCAAAACTGTAGCCAGTGAAAATTCTGAATGGCTAGTAACTTTGAAAAATCACTAGTAACAGTGGTGTGTGCAAAAAAGTTAATGTCAAGCCCTGATTCCAATGTACCAAAAGTGATGTTAATATACTTTATAACCCAGAAGAGTATCGGAAGAGCATGTCACATTTTATTCTTGTCTCTTTACCTTCCAATTCGCTCCTCTCTGACCAGAATGCTACCTCCTCTGCGTGGTTGTTAGGAACGGCCGACACCATGCTGATGAACCCAGGCTCTCAACTGCTGACTGTGTGCTTTCTTGATTGCCTCTCTGGCTTTGACCTGATCAGGACACCGCAGGCCGAGAAATCTGGCGTTCAGGGTCACACAACCTCCACTTCTTCTCTCCCCTTGCCTCCGGCTATACAAGAGACTAGATATTCTAGATCAGAGGTCCTCTCTATCCCCCAACAATCCCCACAGTTCTGTCAGACGAGACCCTTGATCTTAAACCTTGTTTAGACTCTGGTTCCGGTGCACAGGACTCACCTCTGCTCGAACCCGGATAGGACGGTTTCTCACATTTAATAATGCAGTTCCCCAAGGCGTCTGTTAGTGCTAGATTTTGCACAATGTTGTTTGGCTTAATGAATTAATTAGCAGCATCATTAGCTCTGCAAAACTCAATGGTCTGAATCGTGTCTGACTTAGAAATCACAAGCAAACATGTAATCAGCGCCCCCTATACTGTAATTACTGTTAGTGTTATTTACTCAAGCAATTGAGAAAACAAACTGAGTGAGGAACAACAGCAGTGATACACAAAGTAGATTGCATAAATCTTCGCAAATTAAGCATGATGGTATACAGTCCCTGACAAAAGTTGTCGCTTATCTATTTTGTAGAAACACCTGCTATTAACCTGACTTTTAATTAATCATTTGGTGTTAGAAATAGCTCATATGAAAAGCAAAATCCCTCCCAAATGACGTTTAATGCACTGAAATAAATTAGTTTCACTGAAAAAAGATTTATCAAGACAGAAAGGTCAAAATTTGGCAAGACAAAAGTTTTGTCGCCTATACAAAAATTGAACAAATTTACTGCATATACAAAAATATGTCAGCAATTTAAGTAGTGGTGCTGTGAGATCCAAATTTAATATGTTGTATGACTTCCATGAGCTTGAAGGACTGCATCCATGCGGTTTGGCAAGGACTCATACAATTTATTGATGAAGTCATCAGGAATAGCACAGAAAGCAGTCTTGCATTACTCCCAAAGTTCATCAATATTCTTTGGTTTCGTTTTCCATGCTTCCTCTTTCATCCTACCCCACATATGCTCAATGATGTTCATGTCTGGTGACTGGGCTGGCCAATCCTGGAGCATCTTGATCTTCTTCACCTTGAGGAACTTTGATGTGGAGATGGAAGAATGCGATGGTGCACCATCCTGCTGCAGAATTTGGCCTCTTTTATGGTTGGGAATATAAGAGGTGTAAGATAAAAACATATTGGACCAATGTTGAAAATTCAATGCTAAATAATATTGGATGAATGTTGATAATTCCATGCTTTCCAGTGTTGAAAAGACAAACATTGAATCAATGTTGAAATTACATCAGAATCATCATATTGGTTGAGCTTGAAATTTCAATGCTAAGTAATATTGGATCAATGTTAAAAACCTGATGCTAAAAAAATATTGGACCAATGTTGAAAATTCAGTGCTAAATAATATTGGATCAATGTTGAAAATTCCATGCTTTTCAGTGATGAAAAGACAAACATTGAATCAATGTTGATTTTTGGTTAGCTTAATTCTCCACTGGTGAGACTTAATTACTATCAATCTATCTGTCCCATCATTCAACATGTTAAAGCAAATCCAAATCAATGTGAAATGTGAACACATTCATTATCCTCAAAGGATGAATATCCTCCAACGAGTGTATGGATTTTCAAAGAACTCCTACCATAAACTGAACTCAATGAGATACACCAGTTGATTATCATTAGTATTATCAATATTAATGTTTTAATTATTGTTTTAAAATCTCCTCCATCATGTAAAAAATCTCCAATCCCCTATTTTTTTTCTGCTAGTTATACAGCGCAAGCAAGCAGCGAGATATGTAATGACTGTCACAGAGTCCTTAATTATTGTGTGTCGTCCAGTTATTTAAATATATCATAGCCTATCTGTTGTACATTTAAAAAAATGTAGGCTATACGTATTATTATTTAAATCATGTAGAGTTTACATACATTTAAATATGTATCTAAAGAATACAGGGTTATAAAAGAATTTAGAATATTTTTCCCTACTTATCGAATGCGACACATTCCAATCCAGTAGGTGGCGGTAATGCACTTTCAATCTGGCTGCCAACCACCAATCAGATCAAAGCACAGTTTAACAGACTTCAAGTGTGAAAAAGACAGACACAGGACAGCGGCAGTGTTTTTTAGAGGTAAGTACAAAAATATTAATAAAATGCATCTCAATTTTCATTTGTGTTTTTATTTATTTCTTACAACTTTTGTGCTTCCCTTGGGCGAGTCAGAGTGAACTGCGATGTTAATAGAGTCACGTGAACGCCCTCGTACACAACAAGTGGCCAGGATAATCTTAATACATTGAGTTTCAGTTTGTTTTTCACTAAACCCTATCAAATTTTTATTCATCTTTATTTCTTAAGATTGGCATATACTGTGATTTTCGTACGATTTTGAACCGAATTTTGACTCGTGCAACTATTATTTGGGTCGAGACGATTTTTAACTTTGTCATGCATCGTTTGTTGCGAGGTGTTAGTCTTTGGGATGATTTTAATATCAAAATGATTTGTGCGTGCAACTAGTAAGATGTGTATTTGTGGAAATGGTGCCGCGCATGCATTCATTGACTTGTGAGTCGATTCTATTTGATTCATTTGTATTTCGAGACAATATCGACTCACAAATGAGTCAATGAATGCATTTCCACAAATGCACATCTTACTCGTTCATCCCATATTCGTCCAGCGTAGAAACGAGAGGCGATCGGACGGCTAGATGAATTTCTGTCATGGCAGTAATTCTGGTCACCACTCGTGAGGGTATGGCACAGCTGAAGCAGAGCTAAGGACTGATTGACCTATCGACACGGTGAGGGGAAATAGGACAATCAGTTGGGACCTCTGCTTCAGCTGTGCGATACCCACACGAGGGCCGACCACAATTACATCATTCCAATTTCATCTTTAATGCAGCAAGAAAAGAGTGAGATCTTTAGTTCTGTAGGCAGCTAGGGCTGTGACGGTGGCAGTTTTTTACCACCGCGGTGGTTATTGAACAACCACCGGCGGTGGCACGGTGTTTGTGGGGTTCAGGGTGGGGGATGAAACTGAAACTGAAACAATGAACTAAAATACTGCGCTATGTTTAAAGAAAGCTTGAATGTCTGCTTTTAAATAAAACACATAAAAAAAAATATATATATATATATATATATATATATATATATATATATATATATATATATATATATATATATATATATATATATATATATATTAGTGAGATTTTAAAAATGAGGCTCAAACATCAAACGTGCGTGTTTATTACAGCACTATAGGCTGGTTTCTCCACAGTGCGGAGCGGCGCATTCTCCACAACCAAATACGTTGCCACGTCTCTTGTCAACATTTTCCACTTGTCACTCTCTCGTTTGTATTTGGCCTGTTTGGCGAAAGCCTCTCCAATACCAACCTGACCACCAGCTGGGCGTTATGCTTCACGGACAAAACTTGTACAAACGCCGATGGATGACATGATTGGAGATGGCTCTAGAGATTTGATGTGTTCGCCCATTTAACACTTATTTTGTTTTTACAAATCCGGCAAATGGCTTCATCCTTATTTAAAGGTTCACCTTTTTCGTTAGGCACATCCAAAATGATCCCAGATCGGCGATGTAGTATTTGGTTTCTCAACCAGGTCCATTGCTCAACACAATATTAATATGGGGAATGTAGAAAAAACTGGATTTTGCCGCGCTCAAACTCGCTAATATAAAGGAAACGCCATATATGGCATGTGAAGTATTAGTGAATTAGCTATTTTATACGCTAGTCTATAAAACTCATACAGCTAAAAGGTACAGGTAATAAATAGCAACTGCTATTGCAAATGTTATATTCTATACAAAACTTTTTTTGCATTTCATATAATGTGTCACGTCACGTGCACACTACCGCCGGTGGCGATCCACCGGCACGGTGGTCATGGCAACCGTCACAGCCCTATAGGCAGCTATATCAAACTGCAGAACTTTTGCAATCTGTTGCGCTTCCAGTTCGTGTTGTAAATGGATAATCTCTTCCAAACTACAGTGTAGCTTATCCAGCTTCTCTTTTATTAATTTAGCTACTTGATCATTAATTTACTTGTTTCACTTTCACACTTTTATTTATGTACTATTATTTACTATTAAATATAACAATACTATAAGATAAAACATCAGATTTCACTTTGCTTTTCCATTCATTCCTCCTGTGAGTCTGCAGGTGCTTTAAAGGGAAAAGTATAAACTAAAACTAATTAAATTGAATTTAAATTCAGTGAGTTTTAACTGGGATGTCTTGTAGTACATTTATAATGTTTAATTAACCACACTTCCAAATATGTACTAACTTCTTGTTGTTTTAGATGCCTTACAAGTGAATGCTGATAAAAGGAGGCCTCAGAGTTTATCCTTGCTGGGATGGTGCAAAAATGGCTCCATTACGCCCCTGAAAGGCTTGGGGGCATTGCTCATGGTGGAAACCCCAGAGTTTAGAGTATTTCATTCTTTCTTCTACCTTCTTTCTTTCAGTAGTACTGTCCCATTTCTGTTTTTATTTGCAAGTTTCCATTTGTATTTACTTCCATTTTGCAGATGCAGGTTGTCATGTTTTTCCAGGCTCTTCTCCTGGCATTTGTGTTATAAATTCCGATGTAATTTTTCTAAGTCAATGTGAGATTTCCTGTTGTAATTGTGGGGCATAAATAAATACATTTGCATGTGAACTGAAGGATGTTGCTTTAAGTGACTTTTTGATACAAAATCATATAATTTGCAGCCATACATGGTCTCTGATTGAAAGGAATAAAATAGAGACAATTAACTGGCATAAAATCCTGCTGTACATAAAGCAAGATTGATTTTAAAGTGTTTCAATGTTGATTCAATGTTAAATAAGTGATTTAATTTAAGTTGAAAAAATATAGATTTTATGCATCTTTTATTATCATTGAAATAACATTATTTCAGGGTGCAAACCTGATGAAAAATCAATGTTAAATTTCAACATTGATTCAATGATATTTTAGTTGATGCATTAACATTGATTCAACGTTGATTCAGTGTTTGTCTGCTATCTGGGCTTCCACCCGGCAGATCTCTCGCACACCCCCATACTTCATGTAACCCAAGACCATGATTTTTCCACCAACAAACTTCACTGTT
Source organism: Gobiocypris rarus (assembly GCA_023029165.1). Lineage (NCBI taxonomy): Eukaryota > Metazoa > Chordata > Actinopteri > Cypriniformes > Gobionidae > Gobiocypris > Gobiocypris rarus. The sequence continues at coordinate 6,904,455 of CM040921.1, read as the reverse complement.
TTCTGGGTGAATCTCGGATCCATGCGGTCTCCAGTAGGTCTCCTGCAATATTTGTGGCGACTGTAATTCAACAGAAGATTCATCTGAAAAATCCACCTTCTGCCACTTTTCCAGCGTCCATCCTTTTAGCAGGCTGTGGGCTTTGGCAAATGCCACATTGTTTTTCAATTGTCTTTTGTTTAGTGCTGGCTTCTGGGCACTGATTTGACCATGGAGGCCATTTCGAGACAGAATCATAAACGTCTCGAGTCTCTTCAAATATTTTTTTTATCCTATGTACTTGACACTGAGACACTTTGAAGGTGTCTGCCACATCAGCAGTGTGTCTGGTCTTCAGCCTCTTGATAATCAAAACTTTAGTCTCAGGGTGAATCTTAGGCATGTTTGCAGAGGTCTAGTTGCAGTTGATGTGAAGGTCTAGTGTCCTGGGGTTCTTTTTATACACACCTGAGATCTAACTGATCCATTACTCACAGGTGAAGCTCATATAACAAGGCGACAACACTTATGTCTTTGCAAAAATTCACTCAATGGGCTTTACCAAGCTGTGAATATTAGAATATTTTTTGACAGTTTAATTTTGCACTGAAACATTATTACAAAAGCTGTTGGGATTAAAATGAGCCATTTCTTGTAAAAAAAATCTTGATAAGAAATATATTTCAGCGGCACTTCAGTTCAATTTGTACACAAGCGACAAGACTTTTGTCAGGGACTGCACATATACTGCAAACAAGTCACGTTTGCATTCCATAAATGAAACTCTAATAACAGTTTTGTTTTTCAGATTATTTGTGTATTGTCCAAAAATAAAGAATTAATTCTGAATTGCTGAAACAAGTCGTCAGCAATTTCAGTCTCACTTCCTGTTACATATGTAAGGCCCGCCAAATCGTCCCAACGGCAGTGTCTGATTTCAGCTGGGCAAAGTAATTTAATTCCAATTTACTTTTATATGAATACATTTTATCATGACCTTGAATTTAGGTTAGAATGCCGATTGATGATTTTTATAATAATTTAACTACACATTTGATTATTCTATTTAACTCTTTACTCTTATTGAACTCGTTCATTCGGTTCTCAGAGTCACACAGGGTCCTCGCACCAGCCGTTCATTATGCGGGCCCACTATCACAAACTTGCCAGTCTTGGTCACTAGAAAGAGGTAATTGACCATACTATTTATGCCGCCCTCAGGCTTGCTTTCCTTATAGGGATTTTATTTAGTCCCCACTGATCTGTATTAAAATAAATTAATTTAAATAACATTATCTCTAGTCAGAGGTCATGACCACTACTACAGATATAAGTTGACCAGCATTACTCTTCTGATAGTAGCTTTGGTTTGTTCATGCCATGGTTTACCACGTACAGTTAGCAAGAGTAATATTACCTTAAATAGAGGTAAGGCTCGCCCTGGTTAGGTTAGTTGATCAAGATTATTGTTGTCCTAAACGTAAATTCCCTTTTTAGCCTTGTACACTTGTACTAATGCCAAGAATTAGCTGGAACTCTAAAATCTCAGTTGGCTTGCCCTATGCTCCACTCAAAACTGGACTTTAGTCTGTTACTAACCTGATTTTTTTTTTTTTTTTTATGGTAACAATGAATACAATGTAATCTACTAAACTCAATCATTTCAGAGTAATTCAGAATGAAATTAAATGTAACAATGTCTTAGTCAGGTAAATGTATCATGTTCAAAGATAATAAATACATAACATCGAATGCTCTGAAGTAAAGAGTACGAGATGCGTACCTGACCTCAAGGAAATAGGACACATAATGCATAGCATTATTGGCTGATCTGGCTACAGAAACTTTCCTGCAACATCTCTTTAAATACTCAGACCAAGAGTTCACAATGGAAATTTGCATTAATCAAGTCCTGTAGTTTACACCTTATTGAGGACAGGAGGTAATATGCATAAAGGACAAATTGGCAGCGGACACACCCACCACAGTAAGAAAAATATCTCTAAACTCTTAACTTTGTTACCTTTGTTTGCTTCTGTGGGAATGAGATGTTTGTACCATTCACACTGATACATTTCAAATGATACCAAATATACTGTATAGTGCTTGTTCACATTAACCCATGTAGATTTTTGGTGAATTGTGGGAAGAGGCAGTGAAGAGAAAGAAATGTAAATGAAGGAAATACTTGAGTGATCAACTCAACAGTGTGATGTTGTCTCGGGTGGGGACTTTAAATCCACAAGAGTTGAGATGTTAATTGCCTTTGTTTTATCTGAGAGTCACCATTCCTTATAGTTTTTCCAGTTTGCACTGCACAGAAAGGAACATTGCCCATGATTTTATTGTCCATGAACATTGTCCATGGTTTATTTGATTTATTTATTTTTTGTTCAGCTGACATCACACAGCCTAGTGAAAGAGATGAAATGTGCCCAGGTTTTCTGCTTGAGCACATCAGCACGGAGGAATTGCAGAAGACCGATCAAATGGCAAGAATGAAGAAACATTCATTACCATCCAAGGACCCCTGAGAATGGCAGTCCTAACTAATCGCAAGACCTGGGCCAGGCATGAAGAGCAGTGACCCACTTCACACATCCAGTACATCTAAATACATATTTTTCACACTTGAGTAGCAGTGAGTGGACAATTCCATGCTTAACCTTCACTTCAGAGCCAGAAAGTCAAGAAGTACATCTCTCACAACCAAAATGTAGACATTTTTAAACTCTGGGTTGGTGCTTAGTTGTGACCATGAGTTATGTTCAGAAAGGAATACTACTTACTGCACATTATACCAACATTTGGGTGATACATTTCATCTGGGTCTTTCATTTGATAGCTGTTTGACTCAATTGCAACAACATATTGTGGTGGCATTTTTCATTAGTTCATCTTCCGGTATAAATCAGCTGGGTTTAAGTAATGTCCAGCTGAAATGAGACAAAGATTGTGTATTTACACAAGGATACAGGCTGATGTTAATGATACTAGTTGTTCACCACAATAAATGTCTATTAGCGTGCAACCTCGAACAGACCCTGAGGACAAACAGAAGAGCAACTGGAAATGATCTATTTGAGCAAATTGAAGCTGGTATATATGCAAATGACTCCATTTTCTGAACACATAAAGAATATGATTGAGTTATCCATGACGATATCCAATATTACTATCACAGGCCACTGTCAAAATGTTAATCAGGCTTATTACTAACTTTATTCCCATTCCTCTATTTTCACATTCATAATTACACTCTGATTAGGTCATAATGGCCGGATAAATGGAAAAAGGATTGTTAGATTTAGGAGGGAGATCAGATTTGTGGAACTGCAAGATAGTCTTGGAGAACATTGGAGATGGATTTAATGATGTGCTGATAGGTTCTCCTCTCTGGATGAATGATATTTTATGTATTATTATTGTTATTAATTTTAAGGGGAATAAGTGGAGATGGGAATCATAAGTATGGTTTCCATATTAGCTTGATGTTTTGCAGTTTTGAATGTAAAAATAAATAAAAATAAATTGGCCCTGGCTCAACAGAACAGAGGATAACAATCTGAATAATGTGATTGATTGAATGAAGGAATGGGTGGGTAGTTGAAAAAACGAAGGAAACGGCCAAAAAAAAGAGCCCGATCTCACGAAAATGTGTATCAATAGTACGAGTGTGCAATCTCGTAGAATGTATACGCCAAAACACATTTTGGCGGCATATGGTACGCGTTTTGGCGTGCATATGATACGCACTTTATGGCGTATTATACGTACGAACCCCCCACACCCCCACCCTCACCCTACCCAAAAGCGTGTCATATACACGCCATAAAGTGCGTATCATATACACGCAAAAAACGGCTTACCATATGCACGCCAAAATGAGTTTTGGCGTATACATTCTACTAGATTGCACACTCGTACTATTGATACGCATTGTCATGAGATCGTGTTGAAAAAAACACACACTCCATTTAAAAAAGTATGGTTCACCTAATTGGGTGCATTAATAATGACTTAGGTATATTTACATTTTATTTTAAAATACAATAATTGTATTCCCACACTCATTAAAATTCCAGTATACAAAAGTAAAATTTATTTTAATCATATAAAGGAGGCACACACACAGTTTCAGCTAATCTCATGTTAATCTTGAGTACCTACAAAGTATTCAATCCTTCATATCTCAAAAAAGTCTTTAGTTTTATTAGATTTATAAAAGACATATAAGCTGTACCGTAAAAATAGCTGAGGCATGACGTGTGTGGAGTTAGAGAGGCACACACACACACACACACACACACGCACACACACACACACACACACACACACACACACACACACACACACACACACACACACACACACACACACACACATGTTGTGTTTCCATGTTTTATGGGGACATTCCATAGGCGTAATGCATTTTATACTGTACAAACCGTATTTTCTATCCCCCTACACTGCCCCTGCCCCTAAACCTACCCATCACAGGAGACATGCTGCATTTTTACTTTTTCAAAAAACATCACTTAGTGTGATTTATAAGATGTTTTCCTCATGGGGACCAAAAAAATGTCCCCACAAGGACAAAAATTTGGATATTGCCATCTTTGTGGGGACATTTTGTCCCCATACCGTAGGGATTACCAGTCCACACACACACACACACACACACACACACATGCCATCACATCATAGATGCTTTTCCCACAGATTAAAATGTATACAGACGTGCCCCTGCTCTTGATACAGAATCACTGATAAACACCTTTGGTTTTAATGGAAAAAACACACAAAAAAAAAAACAAACAAAAAAACATACGATACGATATAGTGGATACAAATCCAGAACCGAACCTCAGACACGCTCACCGGACAAAATCTCTACCATTGGACCTCCGAGGCACACAAGCATTTCATGTGAATCTATGTGAAGAATCTCGAGATTGACAATATTGTATTATGCTATAGTTAGGAGATGTAACGTTAAGGATGAAACTATATCATTACACATGACTTCTTGTGACTTCCCACACTCACCCACTTTTTAAAACAAAGTTATGCCACTGCATCGCATTATCCATGGATAACTTTTGATTCACTATATGTTTGTGTTGTTTACTTTGTATGCGCCTACGTGCTGATTGTCAAAAACCCACAAACATTTGATGCATTTTACTCACCGCCAGCAGCGATCTGCAAATCCAACGGGCCTTGCATATAAAAAATTACAAACAATTGTCACAGAAAATGCCAGGAACACACTTGTAAAACAAACTGCATCCACTGTTCCCTTAACACTGGGTTCTTTGGGAAGCTGGGGTCCGTTCTTCGTACGTCGCTAACTCAGTTAGCTGGATTTGATTGTTGACGATTTGGCATGATCTTGGATTGTTTGGTTCTTCGAAACTCATCCTGGACTTGCTGTCATAGCAACAGGTCCGTAAACTTAAACCTGCTCGGGAGCAGGCTTATTTCAGGATTAGATTGCATCTTGAGGTGATTCTTAAAATCTGTCCCATGTAGCCACTGCTACTTTATCACAAGAGTTTATTACTGAACCAAGGGCAATACACATTTTAAATAATAATAATATCAAAATGTATTTGAAAATAATATTATAATGTTGTGTATAATACTATAGACACATCCACTTGATTGAGAGATTGATTTGTGATGGAATAATTACTTTATAATTTTATTGGAGTCTTACACACATGAGCCGTGCATTAATTTGAGTGATGATGGATATTATCGGAGTGGCTTGATGCAGTGCAGGAGATGCTTAAGAAATCCTTCAGAAACTTGAATTAATGCTGTCATGTAACAAATCTGCTTAAAATTGCCTTAAAAATTAAATGAATTACTAATTACAACATTGAAAGAAAAATGTAAAGGGTGTAGGCAATTGTGAATATAAATAGTAGAAGAAAAAAAAAAATATATATATATATACATTCTTTTGGTTTGGTCGTGTGGCTGTTTCTTTATTATGGTTCAGAAATTCTTTTTTTTTGTGTGTGTGTGTGTGTAATTTGTGTAATATGTATGTTTTTTGCCAGGTGGCTTTTTTAATGATGTCATTACATTGTCTTGACAAACGCTGATTTACTGATTGTGGTTTCGAGTATCGATGCATCTGCCCTCTTCAGGGAACACAGGTCGCACAGTAATCTTAGATAACTTAATCCAGATATTTTAATCCAATCCGCAAATTCGTTTGAAGAACCAAATTAGCCAGAGATCAGTTATCACGATTAAAATAAATGGGATCTGTCAAATCATCTCAGATGCATTAAACGAGGTACGAAGAACAGACCCCAAAGCTATCTTTCCCTCACAACCAAAAACAAATTTGTTTGGTGACATTGTTGAAAAATCTGAATGATGGGTGCTTTTCCAGGAGAAGAGTCCATACAAGGATTTTCCGCCCTCTTTTACGACATACAGGGCCATACTAGCATGAAATATCATGATACAGCCTCCACAGAGAGGAGGACAAGCGGATGGATGAATGGATGCTATTTACCATGCAATCCACAAGAAAAAATCCTATATACTGCAAACAATCATCTTTTTCTCAGTATTTTTGCGTTCTCCAGCATCTCCAACATCATTAAAACAAGATAAATTTACTTGAGAAGAGAATGCCACAATATATCAAGTCTTGTTATTTTATGCCTCAAACAAGATGAGACTATTTGCCAATGGTTTAAGAAAAATAAACTTGTTTTTCCTTTGAATTAAGATTATTTTTCTTGCCCACTGGCAAATAGTTTCCTCTTGTTTTAAGTATTCACCTCACTAAACTTAATTGGATTTCTTTGAAATCAAGACTTAAATATATAATCATTTTACATCCTTCTGCTGTCGGACAGAACTGTAGAAAATCTGTCTCAGCAAAAACTCACTCCAAGAATCACTCAGCATCAAAGAATTTCAGTGATTAACGTTCAACACATAAAGTGTATAAAATGAAATGTTGAGTTCTCAAAATCTCCATCTGTCTTGTTAAAAGTGTAGTGTAGGCCTACAATCTTGGCACGTGCTTTTACCAAACTCAAAAACAGTTTCCCAAAACAACTTTTATGATTTGTATGCTGATACTGGCTTCAGACACTTGACATCCTTGCAGGGTTTTTTTTCTTTTTTTCTTCTGTTTTTTCTTTTTCCCATTGTAATCCTGAAAGAATAACTTGTTGTCACTCAATAATTTCATTTCCATATACCATTTTTTCAACCCTTTTCACTTTATCCATTGATTTGAAGTGACAGTGATGTGAATACTATCCGCTTAGCTTAATTCTTAAAATGTATTTATTGTCAGTAAATAGTTCAAATATCATAAAAAAGGTCTATTTACACTAGGTGTATCACTTCTACTTACACTTTTTTTGCACCTGCATGCTAGGCATACTTTAGCTTTAGGCTATATAATTATTTGTTCTTTTTTTAAAGTGATAACTTGGCAACAATTCAAATTAATTTAGCATATCTATGCAATTTACTTAAAATGTGAGCTCTGCTCTGACAAATGAATAAACTCACAAATAACTTGCGTATTGCAGTACTCCATAGAGTTGAAACCTTGAGATTTCAGCAGCATGCAAACAATAATAATTTGTTGTGGAGCACAACTTTACAAAAATAGGCTCGAGCATCTCTGACCAGCTCTGGGATCTCTGTAGTATTAATTAAGCAAACACACATAAATGCACTCTCACGCTCACACACATTGCTTGCTAATGATTTTGCTTGGGTGGCATTTTTTCAAGCTTTCAAAGTAAACAAGGTATTTGCTTATGCATGGCCATGCTAATGTGTGTATAGCTGAACTAAAAATCTCCTGACAGAGCAGAGGGGAACACAAACATTTTAACATTTACTTATAGGATCTTGTAAATCAATAGTAAAAGACGTGAAATAACACACTCTTTCTGTAGGTTAAATCGTCACGTGAGTAGGTGTCTTTATAAGTGAGTCATTGTCATTGACTCAGTCAACTGATTCGTTTAAATGTGTTGATTCATTCAGGAGCAAAATTATATTTATGAATGAGTCATCAAAGCATTCGCACAGAGTCATTCAAAAGCAGATTCAGTGAAAATTAAACAAATGGCTACTGTTCGGACGCTCTTGCTTACTGCTCCGCGCTTTGCTCTATCGCTTCTATATTTTATCTTGTAATTTCGTAATTTCAACTTCTGTAAATCAGCACAGTGCTCAAACAACAAAGCTTGACTTCAATGATAAAATTTGAAACTCTGGTGACTGGATTACTACAAAAAAGCGAATATTTCATCCAACCAGCCTCCCACTGCCATCAGCTTACATTCCGGAGAAGGGAAAACACAGCTGCCTACATTCAAAAGGATAAGAAAATGCCTCCTCTAGAATCTACTTGCTGCACAAACTGCCACAGACTTTTACAGAGGATTGCAGTTCTTGAAACAAAGTTATTTATGGAACCACCGAACCAGACGAATCACACAGAGCTTCAAAATGAACGCCCTCAGCACACTGCCGGTGAGTCCCATAAACATAGTGCTACCCAACAGGGGAAACAAATAACTGATCAACACACTAATCGATGGCACAAACAGGGAGCAAGACCCAAAGGGACCGAGACATCAGATTGTCACGAGCAACATTAGCATGCTCTACCCCAGACACAAGGATTGCAAACGCTGATTTCCTACCACCAACTATACAACTTGAAAACAGATTTGAAGTATTAATGAATGTGGGTGATGCATCCCCAAATGTGATGAATGTAAACGAACACAGATCGTATCAGCCAGCAGCTAACACTGATACCAAAAGGCGCTCAAGGTCGAGCAGACAGCGGCACTCAGCTCAGAGCGCAGCCGAGCCCAGGACTCTGATAGTGGGGGACTCCACAGTCAGAAACATTAGCAGCAGGGATACAACTACATGCTGCCTTCCACAAGCTACAGTTTCTGACGTAAACAGGGAAATTCAGAACATTCTGATGAAACATAAGACTGCAAATCGACTTGTCATTCATGTGGGGAAAATCGATATTCAGAGAGAGCAGTCAGAACTCATTAAGAGGGATTTCAATGTACTTTTTGAAACACTTAGAAAACTAAAAGTTCAACCGTTCATCAGTGGACCACTTCCAGCAAGAGGAACAAATAGGTTTTCACGGTTACTTGGGCTTAATACATGGCTGCAAAAACCTGCAACATAAAGGAGTGAACTTCATCGACAACTTTAATCTATTCTGGAGCCAGAGACAATTGTTTACATCAAATGGCCTTCACCCAAACAAACTTGGTGCAAGAGTGCTAAAGGACAATATTCACTTTTCCCTACACCATCCCTCAGCTGTGTGTGCTAACTCACTCGACCTGAATGGCACACACACACCTGAACAGACTATGGACGACTACAGGACTTCATTTCAGCATCTGAATGGACATGTCACACTCCACAAGGACACTGATAACATCACGCAGCCACAACAGCCACTGCTCACGGACACACTCCCAGCTGAGTCCCGCCCACAGTGCTCACCACAGACAGACTGTGACATATTAGAACTAACACAGATTGAGGGACTGAACAGTAACATCTCTGCCCATACTGTGGAGGTGCACGAAAGGGTGGGCTCTAAGGGGGGTCAGACTAGTGAACTGTTACGCTTTATGACTAGTCTGAACAGGAAACTGCATGAAATGTCTAAGTCACTCCATGAAATGGATGATAACATAATTCAGCCTCCGATAACACCAGAACAACAGCCACCCTCACCAGACATGTTATCCCTCTCACCAGCATCCCCGCTTCTGAGCTTCTCAGAGAGAATGGAGCAAATGGTCTATGCTGGAACCAGACTATCACACTCGATTTCGAGCCCCCAGATATCAACCAAAGAGCGTCGAGCCCCACAACCATCAAAGCCTGTGGGCCCAGCTCGCTCTCAGCCTCCTCCTGTGAGATTTCTTCGGTCACAACGCCAGGGCCAACACCCTCCTCCATCTGTTGTAGGTGAACCCAAAACAACTGATACCAGCTCTCAGTGATGTGTGTTGGGTCCCCGCCATGTTAACAGTATCTTTATCAAATGTTTACAGAACGAGCGGGAACCCAGTGTGCCTGTCTCTTTCTCTATTTCAGTTCTGTTACGTGATAGAAAGTGTAAGACCTTCTCAGACCGTATAGCAAACCCATCTAATCTGCTGCCTATTACATGTCAAACTAAGATTACTGTGGGGAAAAATTAATACTGTTAAGTTAGCACTTTTAAATATCCGTTCACTTAAGAACAAATCATTTCTAGTCAATGACTTAATAACCACAAACAACCTAGATTTTTTGCTTCTAAATGAAACTTGGCTTGAAGAAAACTGCAGTGCAACAGTCCTCAATGAAACAGCCCCTCCTAACTTTACTTTTATGAGTATGTCCAGAGCGTTTAGAAGAGGTGGGGTATTGCTGCTCTTTTAAAGATGTCTATCAATGTAAGCAAGTGTCATTTGGTGACTATCTGTCTTTTGAATATCTGGGTATTGTGTTAAAAGGTGCTCCACGCATCCTGCTTATCATTGTTTACAGGCCTCCAAAATACTCTCCATCCTTTACTGAGGACTTTACAGAGCTGTTATCAATAATCTCCTCAGAGTTTGATTGTTTTGCCATTGCTGGGGATTTTAACATTCACATAGACAATGCTGAATCCAGTACAACAAAAGAGCTCATGACTGTTATTAACACTTTTGATTTGACACAGCATGTACATGGTCCCACACAATCGTGGACACACTCTAGACTTACTTATCAGCAAGGGTCTAAACATTTCATCAATTGTTGTTAAAGATGTAGCATTGTCTGATCATTTCTGTATTTTCTTTGATATTTCAATCTCTCCTGCCATTGAAGCTAGATCTGTCGCTGTCAAAAGAGAAGCTTAAATGAGAACACTAGTGAGCTATTTATGAAGGCTATATCTCTAACACCAAGCATATCTGCAGACTCTGTTGATTCTCTCCTTGACTCCTTTAACTCAAAAGTTAAGAGTGTAATTGATAATATTGCTCCTGAGAAAGTCAAGAAAAAGAGTGGAAGACAGAAAGCACCTTGGAGAAACTCAACGGCAGTGCAAATAATGAAAAGACAATGCAGGAAATCTGAACGCATGTGGCGGAAGACAAAACTTATAATCCATTATAACATCTATAAAGACAGCCTTCATGATTTCAATGTGGAACTAGGCAAGGCTAGACAGACCTTCTTCTCAAATATTATAAACAGAAACATAAACAACACGCGCACTCTTTTGTTACTGTAGAGAGACTGACAAACCCCGAGTCACATTCCCAGTGAAATGCTCTCTGACAGCAAATGCAGTGAGTTTGCTTCCTTCTTCTCAGAGAAAATAAATAATATCAGGAAGGCGATCAGCACATCCGTGAGTTGCTTTGGGTCAGTCAGATCAGACCACAACCTCGGAAAGTTACTATGTCTGATTTTGAAGCAATTGATTATAAAATTTTAGAAGAAACGGTGCAGCACCTTAAAACATCAACCTGCCTCCTTGACACACTCCCCACTTCTTTTTTCAAAAGTGTGTTTAACTGTTTAGAAGCAGATCTGCTAGAAGTGGTAAACTCATCACTTCTCAATGGGAATTTTCCAAACTCCTTAAAACCGCAGTAGTTAAGCCTCTTCTGAAAAAGAGAAATCTGGATAACTCCATATTGAACAACTACCGACCAATCTCAAATCTCCCTTCATAGGCAAGATCATTGAAAAAGTTGTCTTCAGTCAGCTGAACAAATTCTTAAGCTCAAACGGATACTTTGACAATTTTCAATCTGGTTTCCGACCACATCACAGCACAGAAACAGCGCTCATAAAGATCATAAATGATATTCGCCTCAATACAGATACAGGCAAAACATCAATTCTGGTGCTACTCGACCTCAGTGCCGCATTCGACACTGTTGACCATAACATACTTCTTGACAGGCTGGAAAACTGGGTCGGACTTTCTGGGATGGTCCTTAAATGGTTCAGGTCGTACTTAGAAGGGAGAGGTTATTATGTGAGTATAGGTGACCATAAGTCTGACTGGACATCCATGACTTGGAGTCCCACAAGGGTCAATTCTAGCACCACTCCTATTCAACCTGTATATGCTGCCACTGAGCCAAATAATGAGAGAGAACCAAATGGCTTACCACAGCTATGCTGACGACACCCAGATCTACTTAGCACTATCACCTAATGACTATAGCCCCATTGACTCCTGTGCAAATGCATTGATGAAATTAACAGTTGGATGAGCCAAAACTATCTCCAGTTAAACAAAAACAAAACTGAAATCATTACATTTGGAAACGAAGATGAAATTCTCAAGGTGAACGCATATCTTGAGACAAAAGGTCTAATAACAAAAATCAAGTCAGGAATCTTGGTGTGATTTTGAGTCAGACCTGAGTTTCAATAGTCATGTCAAAGCAATAACTAAATCAGCTTACTATCATCTGAAAAATATTGCAAGAATTAGATGCTTTGTTTCCAGGCAAGACTTAGAGAAACTCGTTCATGCTTTCATCACCAGCAGGGTGGACTATTGTAATGGTCTTCTAACCGGCCTTCCCAAAAGACCATTAGACAGCTGCAGCTCATACAGAATGCTGCCAGGATTCTGAGCAGAACAAGAAAATATGACCATATCACGCCAGTCCTCAGGTCTTTACACTGGCTTCCAGTTACATTTAGGATCAATTTTAAAATATTATTACTTGTTTATAAATCACTCAATGACCTAGGACCTCAATACATTGCAGATATGCTGATTAAATACAAACCCATCAGATCACTCAGATCATCAGGATCAAGTCAGCTAGAAATACCAAGAGTTCACTCAAAGAAAGGAGAGTCTGCGTTCAGCTATTGTGCCAGCCGTAGCTGGAACCAGCTTCCAGAAGAGATCAGATGTGCTCCAACAGTAGCCACATTCAAATCTAGACTCAAAACACATCTGTTCAGCTGTGCCTTTACTGAATGAGCACTGTGCCACTGTACGTCCGACTGATTGCACCTATTCTAGTCTATGCATCATCTTAATTTTTATTTTTATTTTATTTTTTATCTATATATACACTGTAATAATTTTATTCTTTTTAAATATCTTTACAACTATATATTTCTATTGTCTTCTTATTTTAAAAATTCTCTTTACAACTGTTTTTAATTATCCTGTTTTATTTTTAAGTCTTACACGTGGTATTCTTAATTCTTATCACTATTTTAATTTCATTTTCATGTAAAGCACTTTGAATTGCCATTGTGTATGAAATGTGCTATATAAATAAACTTGCCTTGCCTTGCCTTGCCAAATGACTGAGTCATCAGTCAGCTGATTCAATCAGGAACGATTCATTCATTCTAATCGATTCATTCATGAACCCAATGCATGCGCTATAAAATGAAACAAGTGTCTGCATTTATGAGTGATTAATTGATTGAATGGTGAACTGATTTGTTCAGGAACAAAACACTTGTTGTGCAAACTGTTTGAAATTCGAAGCTATCTCTGAAATATTTTGGAACTGGTTTGTTTCCTTGTGTAAAACGTAAGTTATGCAGTTTTAACTTCTTGTTTATTGAACTTTTGTATGAAATCAATATCACACAAACGTGCTGAATTGTTAGGCTAACATTTTCTGTAAACTTTTCACTATTCACCACACACCCGCGACCACTCCTCCGTTGTTGAGAGCCAGACAAGCATGTTTGTGTGATCATTCCCTGAATGAATACCCATTGGACAGTCCACACTATTGATGTCTTTTGGACCAACAGTATTTGAGAAAAGTGGGGGAAAGTACCTCCTCTGCTGGTGTACGGAAGATGATAAATGTTAATGATGTTCCGTACAGAGCGCATAACTTGACTGAAATGGACATTTATCTGATCAATTGTGAGCTGTTTGTTTATTTTAACTGAAGAAAATATAATTTAAATGAATAAGAAAGGTGAATACCTTTTTATTTGGTAAATGGCTGGTTCAATAAGAGTTAGGCATGATTGTGCCGTGATATTGATTATGGAGTTAAGCATGAACCATGTGAAACACTGGTGAATAACATAACCATATATTTCGGAAGACAAAGAAGGGCAATCAATTTGCATTGATTTAAAAATATTAATGATAAACCAATGTGTAAACTTCAAAACTCTGCCTGTTTCAGCCTGAGAGTGGCGCCAAGCGGCCATCGCCCGCAATTGACATGTAAAAATTCCCATTTCAAAGCATTTATTCAACAAAGGTTATACAGGTGCTGGTCATATAATTAGAATATCATCAAAAAGTTGATTAATTTAACTAATTCCATTCAAAAAGTGAAACTTGTATATTATATTCATTCATTACACACAGACTGATGTATTTCAAATGTTTATTTCTTTTAATTTTGATGATTATAACTGACAACTAAGGAAAAAATAGAAATATTACTTAAGACCAATACAAAGAAAGGATTTTTAGAAATATTGGCAAACTGAAAAGTATGAACATGAAAAGTATAAGCATGTACAGCACTCGATACTTTGTTGGGGCTCCTTTTGCCTGAATTACTGCAGCAATGTGGTGTGGAATGGAGTCGATCAGTCTGTGGCAATGCTCAGGTGTTATGAGAGCCCAGGTTGCTCTCATAGTGGCCTTCAGCTCTTCTGCATTGTTGGTCTGGCATATCGCATTTTCCTCTTTTTAATACCAGGTCAGGCGAGTTTGTTGGCCAATTAAGAACAGGGATACTATAGTCCTTAAACCAGGTACTGGTTGCTTTGGCACTATGTGCAGGTGCCAAGTCCTGTTGGAAAATGAAATCTGAATCTCCATAAAGTTGGTCAGCAGCAGGAAGTGCTCTAAAACGTCCTGGTATATGGCTGCGTTGACCTTGGACCTCAGAAAACACAGTGGACCAACACCAGCAGATGACATGACAACCCAAACCATCACTGACTCTGGAAACTTTACACTGGAACTCAAGCAACGTGGATTGTGTGCCTCTCCTCTTTTCCTCCAGACTCTGGGACCCTGATTTCCAAAGGAAATGCTAAATTTACTTTCATCAGTGAACATAACTTTGGACCACTCAGCAGCAGTCCAGTCATTTTTGTCTTTAGCCCAAACGAGACGATTCTGACACTGTCTGTTGTTCAAGAGTGGCTTGACACAAGGAATGCGACAGCTGAAACCCATGTCTTGCATACGTCTGTGCGTAGTGGTCCAGCTGCAGTCCACTCTTTGTGAATCTTCCCCACATTTTTGAATGGGTTTTGTTTCACAATCCTCTCCAGGGTGCAGTTATCCCTATTGCTTGTACACTTTTTTCTACCACAACTTTTCCTTCCCTTCACCTCTCTATTAATGTGCTTGGATACAGATCTCTGTGAACAGCCAGCCTATTTTGCAATGATCTTTTGTGTCTTGCCCTCCTTGTGCAAGGTGTCAATGGTCATCTTTTGGACAACTGTCAAGTCAGCAGTCCTCCCCATGATGTTTAGCCTACAGAACTAGACTGAGAGACCATTTAAAGGCCTTTGCAGGTGTTTTGAGTTAATCAGCTGATTAGAGTGTGGCACCAGATGTCTTCAATATTGAACCCTTTCACAATATTCAAATTTTCTGAGATACCAAATTTGGGATTTTCCTTAGTTGTCAGTTATAATCATCAAAATTAAAATAAATAAACATTTGAAATATATCAGTCTGCGAGTAATGAATTAATATAATATACAAGTTACATTTTTTGAATGGAATTAGTGAAATAAATCAACTTTCTGATGATATTCTAATTATATGAACACATTTAACAATTTGTGATAATATTAATTTCATAAAGACTGTAATACTATGAGAAGCATAAATTAAATCAACATGTACATTTTCCCTGCTCTAGTTATCTCCCCTCACAAGCTGCAGTCTGACGTGCAGCTTGCCCACTGTCCAATTTCAAGCGCAGCAGGCACACCTAGCAAATTAACTGAAATCTCACTGGAACAAACGGCACTGGGGTCTCTGTCTTGATCGTGTGTGAAAGAGGGAGAAATGAAGAAGACACAGATATGATATACGTTTATATATGACCAGGAAGTATTTACTCGGCGATCGGCGGTAAAAGGTCTTCTGTACAGAACATCGTTGTGTACAGAACCATTGACAGTAAAAGAAATGGACACAGCGACCCCATGGACTTCAATGGAGAAAAGTGAAGTCAATTAGGAGCACTCACTTCCTGATGGTTGAGCGTACTGCGCAGCCTCAGATTGAGCTTGACGACGTAGATGTGACGTGAGCAACCTCTCTGACAGTTGTAAGTCTTCTGGTAGTTGTGCAAAGTGAAATCTGAATCACTGAATCTTGCAGTTGCTTTTGGCTTCTCCCCATGCTTCTCCCTTGACTTTATCGGACTTCATGGCTCCACGTCCCCCCGATTTCCTCATAGACAGTAAAAGATTTCCTGTGAGCTTTTCCTCCTGTCTATACAGTAATTACTCTACTGTGTGACAGAGAGTTGTAATGGTTATGTCGTAATCGTTAGTCTATTTTTACAAAAACGTCTTCTACGGGGCGATAGTGTAAGATACAAGGTAATGGAGCCTTTTATACATTGTCGTGTTTCTTTAGAAATAAACAAGGGACAAATTGAGACTTTAAATGTCTCAGATGTAAAGTTACTCGCTGTCAAAGTGACGCCAAAATGAATGGGAGTCAATGGGATGCTAACAGCAGGTGATGGCTTGGTTAGCAATGGCCGCCCCTATTGAAGGTATGTTTTCCAGGTGCTGGATTACCCCCTTTTACAGGACATAGTTAGTCTATGGTACATGGTTAGTCTTTGTTACTCCATTTCTTAGAAACATGCCCAGAGTATTTCTAGTTCTTATATTACAATTTAGACACATCTTTGACACATCTTTAATTTGAACCAGTAACGTTAGGCTACGTCATGAATCCATTGCACATAAAAGGGTTATTTGAGAGTTCTTTCCTTAGCTTACATGCTCATTGTTTACATACTTGAACTATGGTGTGATCATGCCATACCTGCTGTTGTGATATTGCATTATCCTAAATACGTCAAGTTAATGTTACACAAAACCACTTTTTCTAAGAGATAGATATAAAGATGGGGTGCATATCAAAACATATTTTAAATTGTCTGCTTTTAGTACTTTTTTTAGTAACGTTACTATTCTGTTTTCTGCAAAGAGTGCACATTTAACATTTAAAAATGACAGCTTAAAATGTGGTTTCAAATTGCTCAATTAACTCACTACAGTATCAGTACTATTCTCTTTCTGTAATTGGACTGAACACATTTCTCCTAAATGTAGACATATTACTGATTGAGTGACTGACTGACCCAAGAAACATTGATTTATTTTAATTTCTGTCATAGCAAATCAACTTGTGAGAAAGTGCATGTACTGTGTTCTTGTGATTGCCTCAGCAGGTGGATAATGAAAATGTTTACATCCTTTTTTTTTTTTTGTTACAACAGAAACTCATTTTTCACTCCTAGTATTTGTCTGGGCTGCAACACACCAGCTACGGCGATCATCACTTCAGAGAAAGGTACTGTTTTCTTGATATACAGCTTTGTAATGTTTTGTATGACATCCGAAACTAGCTGTTGTTCCAAACCTGTCTGACAGAAATTGTGAAGATGGGAATTTTTCAGTCTGGCTTGTGTATTGACAGATTGTTTGTGAGGCCCTCGGTCCATAACAATAAAAAGATTGGAATGATATAGCAGAAAGAGGTATATTAATTATATTTGATGCCGCGCAGAGAGTGGCCTCTCGCTATGAAAGGCAAGATTTATTGTTTTACCTATAGGTCAATAGCCTATTCACATCAAGGAACAGTGAGTCTGGGCAAGCTGTTACTTGAAATAGCCTAATTTTATCATAATTAAGAGAGGCTTTACAAATCCAAGGAATAGCATTGAAAGTTCTATTGAACATTACAGCTATTCACAGTGGCTGCCACTGGGTTAATACTTAATAAAGCAGGGCAGGTTTGTTACTGTGCTGATTTTTTTGGCAGAGCTTTTCTAACTTTTAAACCATCAGGTAGCACTATGTCTTTGATTTTTGGCTCTTGTATAAGAAGAGTGATGCTTTTCATGCTCCACACTTTGAGCCAGTCTGTTTCAGATTCTGCTTCAGTTAATAAATTAGCCTCAGACCAATAATCATATAATGAGGCATTTTTTGTTGTTCTGGCTTTTGAAATGTTTTCTGTCTATTAGCTTCAAACCTCTGGCGTTCAAGCATAGATTCATTGCAGTCGTGCTATGTGTTGCCAGTCCTGGTCAGCCACACTGGTTGGCAGTGATCGTCTGCGACAAAGACAACAAAACCTCTGTAATGCCGTTGAGCCTTAAACATGGCATTTAGAAAATTGCTTTGAAACAAGTTGTTAATGGGTCCACACGCAAGGTTTAATACACCTCGCCAGTTTTTTTAGATGAAATAGGAGGATAAGAAATATCTAATTTAAAGAGCAGAGTTCAGCTATCACTGTCTCGCTTCAACTGGGTGCTGATGTACACATGACAGCAAAAAGAAACAAAAACAGGCTTCGCATGTAAATTGATCTCAGCAGCATCTCTAGAAGTCAGGTTCAAGCTTTTTAACACATATTGTCGCTGTTTACATCTGGTATTAACAGCTGTCTCAGGTAATCCTGTCACAAGATCTCAGTGCTAAATCACGTCCTCACTTTGGGGGTTACATGCGTTCCTCGGTCAACATATTGTTTTAATCCTGGAACAACATTCCTGTCCATAAACATTAATCCTAACCATATGTCTAGCCCTAAACCTAACCTTACCTACAAGTTATCCCTAAAATCAGAGGGAAATGATAGGTGAATAACAGTGTGGCAACATTAGGTGTACAATCACCTAACTCATGAACATTGTACTCGGCCCACCTGCCCAAAGACATATGCGATTATGGTCAATGGCATTACATTTCCGATATATGGCTGAGGTGCCAATCACAACACACTATGTTAACTAGCCAGTCAGAGCACTCTGGGGCTTTTCGGAAGATGGGGCTTTGTAGAAACTGGAACTTCACAGCATTTCAGATGGACTGGGAATAGAGGTAAGTAATGCAAAAAATGTCATTACATGAATATATAAAGCTATAAGAGTTATCGCGCTAAAAACCTGTCAGTCATGAATGAGCGCATCTACCTGCTGATCGCTGATTGGCTGAAAGTGCATGCTCGTCGGCGTTAACCCGCCCAATCTGGCAACACTGTGTGTGATTTGTGTCGTGCAGGCACAATATATCACGTAGTAACCAATAGAGTGTTAGAATGGTATTTGTTTACACTTCTCATCCAACCACAATCAATTTCACACTATCTGGATAATGCGATTATCTGCATAGTTTTTTTTTTTTTTTAAAGGTACACTATGCAACTTCTCCGTCCGCTAGAGGGCGCCTATTCAAAACAAAGGCGTAGTTTGATGACGTTAAGTTTGAGCTCAGAATCCTGGGACATGTGGTCTTCACCTCACCGCCAGTGGAAAAGAATTGGGATGGGACTCGGGCAGAAATCATGTTCATGGATGCGATTATTAATGTTACTGTTGTATGAAGCAGAGCAGGTGCGAGTGTTGGGGAGCTGAGCAAGGCCGCTGGAGCGATTGTTACGCAAAACACTCGGCTCGTGAGCAACGGGACATTTATTATGACGGGACACAGTTGCCGGCGCAATCTCTGCTTTTCCGGTCATTAGTATAAGGTAACGCAGTTCTGTTTATTATATAATATACATTTGATTGTGTTTAAAATGGTGTTATGACATTACTCTATGTGTTCGCTCGGCGGCTGCTGTGACATTTGTTCACATTCCAGTGAGAGTAAAGCTCTTCTGCAAAATAAAACCAGAAACGAGGGGAACGCAGATATGACGCAATTGACAGGCGACTCCCTCACACGCTATATGCTCACACGCCTCAGTTCATTGGTAAAAATAGCGATTTTCTCACTCTTTACAAATTGTTTGGGATATTGTAAGAACTCAACTGAACAAAATATATAAAACTGGCCTGGAGGTTTTTGTATATTTGACAGCAAAAATCCTATATAGTGTACCTTTAAACAAGCTGAAATGAAATAGGTGTAACAAGGCTATTTTTAAAAAGTAAGGAGTAGAAAGTACAGATGAATGCGTGAAAATGTAAGGAGTAGAAGTAAAAAGTCATCTGGAAAACAATTACTCCAGTAAAGTTTAGATACCCAAAATTTCTACTTAAGTATTTGTACTTTGTTACTTGACACCTCTGCCAATCATATTACTTTTCCAGTGTTGCATGAACACAATCGGTCTGCGCTAGAGCATTTGAATAGGCGATCTGACTGGCTGACATCTGCGTTGGTGCTTGAAAAGTTGAAAACATTTCAACTTCTGCCGTGAACAATGCCAGTGATGTGATGCAACAGATCCCACAATTCAGTTCGGCATAACATCACCCATTCAAAGTAAATGAGAAGTGTTGATGCCGACACCCTGTGTGAATGCAGGTTTAGAGGCAGCTCTAACACCTCTAAAGCTTTATTAGAAGTTTAAAATGGGTTAATGGAACTGTGTGTTCTTGAAAGCACACCAGACCCTTGCATATAACTAATGCCATGATAGTATATTTTAAAAAAGTTTATACTAATAAATCTTATCTGATTTATTCAATTCAGTCAGCTTTTTCTGTACTAATCACTAGCCTGCAGCTGCTAGTTGACACGCGGTTCTGTAAACAGACAGTGATTAGACAGACTGTGATCGTATGCCGTTTAATCTGTCAGTACTAATCACTGTCAGATTTATTATTTTTATGATTGGACGCATGTGTGATTTTATTATTGAAAATATTGCTTTGCTTTCCCTACAGAGCAAATAAGAACTTTCTTTGACTACTAAGACATCCAAAAAGAGTAATATGTCGCCAAAGGCTACTCTGATGCCCGGCAGCTCTCCGTCATTTCAGACCATATTTCAATAGCTCAAATTGTACCTAGTTTACCTTATCCCCCCCACACCCACACATATTCTCTCACTTATATGAGTGGCACTATTTAAGATCTGAAAGTCTCAGAGGTTTTGGTATAACATCAAATTGCATATGATTCATGATTCTATCATTTCATCATAATTGTACAATATAAGTAAAATGGAATGTACACAACCAGTAATTTCGCTGTGATTTATGTGTAGATTTGTGTGGGGACTCTGTTGGTGAATTCTGCCAAAGTTCTGACTGATGCAGCTGAAAGCAGAGCTGGCAGATATCTGAAGTCCTGCTTTATAATTTACACCAACACTAGCTAACAAAGATGTTTATGTGGCAACGGGAGCCAATTTGAGAGAAAACAGACATTGTGGTAAGAAAAAAATGCACAGACATTAAAAGAATCTGGAAAAAATCTAGTGTAACACACATGAGGGGTTTACATACATGTTAATTTCATCTCCTAAATAGACCGCTTTTTTTTAAAATATCCACCATCTTTGCAGAAAAAGTGGAATGCATAGTGAGCAAGCTTAAGGCAACCGTAACAAAAAACTATGTCAGAATCACTATCGTCAAAGATGATAGACAGTTAGCATATAGTTTAGACTGGCGGTATGGTTCTGTTCTGGGCAAGAACTCCCTGCACATCCATGCAGCCTAGCATGGATAAGAGCATGGAGAGCAGTGATAAACCCCCATAAGGGAAACAGAACAGAAGCAACAATGTATTGCAGATATCATTAATAACAATATTAAAATGTACAACCTAATTCAGGAATTTAGTCTGATTCAAGCTCAGGTTAGGTGAAAGGGGTAAAATGGACATAAATGGTTAAATATTAAAGGTGCAGTATGTAATATTGACAGCTAGTGGGTGGATTAGGTACTGCAGTCCAAATAAAAAAAGAAATAAAAAATATTAAAGAGGGTTGTTTCTCCAGAACATATTATGGTATTATTATACTTTAGTACAGTCAGAAAATACATACAACACCTTTAAGCAGAGCAGTATATGTGCAGCTTGATATTGGGTTATTTACTGTGCAAAAGTGATCACATGAGAAGAATGGGAGATGTTATTTGAGATCATGCTTGGCTGACATTCTTCCTTCAGCCATCATCTCGTGGGACTCTGGGTCGAATCTATTGTATCTCAACACGTGAGACAGCTTGTCTGATGAGATTACATTGCCATCCCCCTGTCTTATTGCCCCATGAAGTACAGAAGGTCACTCCTACTGTATATTCCTAAAGGAACCTGGAAAATAGAGTTAGCTCTGGCCTTCTTGGACATTAGCATCCACACCATGTCTGTAGACTTTCTTGAGCTGGTTGAGCTGATACCACTCAACACAAATTGAAAACCAAACCCCTTTATACCTCCTCATCTCCCTCAGGGTGATTGCAGAGCCATTCTGAAGCTTCTACAGATGGTATTTCTCAGACTTATACCTGAAATCAGGTGTGGAGATTTTACACAGGAGCAACAGTAATACTTACAAGCAGCTCAGAAAGCAGCTGTACAAATTGTGGCCTCTAGGTTAGATGGTGTCCACCTGTCAAAAGTGTCCACCTGCACTGTCCTTAGCCTGTATTAAAGGCCTCATACAGTGTCCACCTCTTTCCAAAGGTAGTATCCAGCAGTAGATGATGTGTGACTCATAGATGAACCCTATAGAGGGTGCAAGGGAAGATGGAGAACAGTGTCAGGTCTCGGCAATGTAGTTTGCACATTTCACGTTCTTTACACTGCCTGTCCTACATGGTTCTCCTGTAGGCAACCATACCCCCATAACCTTCAGCTTCCATGAATTTGTGTCTTAGTTCCTCGTTATCGTCTGCCCTTAAGGCACCTCTTCCACTCATTCAGAAGAGCTTCCATGTCGCAGCTTGCCCCAGGCGTTTAAACTCAGCTGATCATTCCTTCACTACTCTCTGTGGTCACTGACTGCTTGCACGAAGGTGAATAAGGTTGTTTGGAGGTGAACACATCCTTGACTCTCATATATCATGATCTGCAGCCAGCATATGGCAAATCTAAAGGGTTATTGCACCAGGAAGGCTAGTTAATGAGCCGATGTAGGTTAACATAGGGGTTGTATGTGCAACCTGTTGTGAGTGACACAACAAGCTGAGAGTGTATCAGCAGTGGGAGTGACATTTACCACTGTTATAACATTCGAAAACTTCCGCATATGCAATTTTGCCACAGGCTAGGCTCAATGGCAGCTCAGTGTCTGGTGTGACTAGTTTTTCTTTGGCTGTTTTTACATCTCTTTTCCACGGTTCTTATTAGGAAACCCTCAATGATAGAAGGATCAGTGGGAATCTGTCTCTCGACAACCCAGGCTCATTGGAAAATGTGCCTTTGGAGACAGTTGTGCAAATTACATATTGCATTGCTTCTTTCATACTTTGCGGCATTTCAAAGAGAAATTTCCAGTGAGAGGTACTAAAAGCACATTACATTTTCTCAGCTGATGAATGTCACAATATTTATTTTGTAGCTCAAACAGTAGAGTGGGGCACTAGCAACGCCAAGGTCATAGGTTCAATTTAAAATGTGTACCTTGAATGCAATGCAAGTCGCTTTGGACAAAAGCGTCTGCCAAATGCATAAATGTAAATGTGAATGTTTTATTGACGGGTTCACACTTACAAATAATCAGATAGTAAATAGTATGCATAATAGTGTGAAGTTCCAAACGTAATTTAGGGAGGAGCTTCCAATCTTCCAATCAACAGCCAACAGCCAGAGTATATAAACAGCTGCTTACCTCTCCCCAGTCTCAGATGTTCCAGCTTTAAGTTTAAGGCAACCAGCTGCAGAACATTTTTGAGTTTTCTCAACTTATTTGTTTGAGTTATTTCAACTTTTTTCATGTTAACTTTAAAAGCTGAATTTGTCATACAAAACATAAGCTTGATTTTTTTTTTTTACAGTGTAGAAGATTGATTTACCCCGAAAGAATGGAAGTGAAATGTGACAACATGCCCCATAGGTGGGGTATATTTTAACATGTGAGGGTGCACATTGTAACATGACCAAATTACAGCTTAAAATGTTATCTGATATAATAATAAAAAAAAAAATAAAAACACAAACATTAAAGAATGATCTCAACTGGTAAATAACAAATATGAGATTGCAATAATATCAGATTTGTCTTATTTTAAATAAACACAAAAAAACAGAGATGAAAAATAAACTTAAACTTTTGCTATGGTTAAATAAATGTTCAGTGATATTTCCCAAATATTTTTTTCATTTTTTCTCTATATAGTGTTGATATGGCAACTAGTAAATACACAAAGTTCCGTCTTCCTGGCATGTGTGGAAAGTGTTAAACCATGCGTGTTACAATTAACCCCATGTTAGGTTGAGCCCTGCGCTCCCCTATTTGATGTTTAAAGGTGTCATGAACTGGCTTTTTTTATTTTTTTATACTGTTGTCTGAGGTTAACTTATGACGTTCGTGTGGTTTTCACATTCAAAAACATCATAATGAATAATAGGCTATTTTCTACCCTGGTTTTAAGGCTCTGTCCTGCAACGCTCAGATTTTATGAGCGTGTCGCACCGAAGACTTGGAAGTAAACGCCCATAGCTAGGATTGGATAAGCTTTGCATATTTAATGAGCTTCAGCTCCCTCGTCAGTGTATGTGGGAATTGTTTTGAAGCATCTGGGAAAACGGCAACTGGAATGATTCGTCCCACAGGGCTCGCATAACATCTTTATCAAACAAACACAGTGATTTATCTAAGCCACCTGCGATTGATTGGAATGTTGATTGATATTTTTGTATTACTTGGCCCGCCCGATCGGTGGATATAAGCGCGAACCATGCATCTCTCACACACACACACACACACACACAGATACAGACACACGTGCGCCAAGTACGTTGGAAATTGTATGATCACAATTTCCACGATTATATTTTCCTTCAAATATCTAGAGAGTGAACAACGCGCATCAAGAAAGGAATGTTATTTCACTATTTAACCCTCCTGTTACCCTCAAATCTGGTAACATTTTTTACCCTCTGGGGTCAATTTGACCCCAGCAATTTAAACCTCCAGAATATGATTTTTTTTTTTTTTTTTACAAAGGTTTATGTCTCAGGTCATTTATGGCTGACAGCATATCTGGTGGGCTCTGGAACCCTTTTGATGACATTAGCGGCACTATGTCTACCCTGACGTTCAAGTGGGGATCGGGACCATAATAACTACTAGTGGTTATTGCAATACTAGGTGTGGTTAGGTTAGGTTAGAATAGAGCCCTAAAACAGAGGGAAGTTGTTTGAAAATAATACTGAATATATTAAAATATGGCATGTTATAGTGACCTTAATAAAACAACCAAAACAAATGTGTGTAAAATTTAGATTTTTCCTATGTTATATACAGCTAAAAGAGCCTGGGGTCAAAATGACCCCAAGGAACACCGATGCTACAAAATGTGTACAGGACATTGGAAAAATATCATCATGTTAATTTTATGTTTACACAGTTGTCCCCATCAAGTTAGGAAAAGTCATTCAATCTGAGGCAAAAAAAAATGATGACAATTGTGTTTTTACAGACTTTAAACATTGAATGGGGTCAAATTGACCCCAAAGATAATAGGAGGGTTAAGATAGCCCGTCGGCAGGCCTGGCTTACATTTTGGAAAACACATAGCCCCGGGAGGTTGGACCACCACAAATAAAGAACATAATTAGCAATCTGTCAAAGGCTGGAGAATCCTTTAAGACAGGTATAATCAGTAGATCTATATCAAACAATCTGTAACAATGTAATACGATCACATATAAAAAAAAATAAAAAAAACATTTAACTCACATAAGTGTGTTGCTTCATTAATTCATGTAATCTCATCCTGTCTACAAATCCAGCTTCTTGTTTACAAACGAATCCGTGATCAGAAATGAAGGAACAAATGTGTAATCTCTTCCCCACATGAGCTGGATATTCATTAAAAATAAAGTTCATCCATGCATTCATAATATTGGAATCAGAAGGAAGCTTATGCGTTATATTTATTACTTAAAAAGTTGGATCCGGTTTAGCTTCTATGTTAGGCCTGTGTCATGTCAGTGGCACGAGTCGGTGGGTGGGGCGAGGCAGTGTTTCACCACACGATGACGTCAAGGTGCGGCATATTCTGAGATTGATCGTTTTCTGGTCCTGGTGTCAATAAAAGCTTTTCTTTGACTAACAAGGAAGTTTTCAGCTCTGAAACTTACAGGATATTCTTATATTACCATGAGCTTTAATACATCAAAAGCTCAAGGGATAGTTGATTTCTCAATTCATGACCCCTTTAATGTTGACGATCATGTTATTTTAAATATGCTTCTGCTTACCTGCGATCACTTGTTTTACTGCGTCGTCGTCTTTACCTGTGTTTTGATCAGGAGATTCAACATTCATTCAGAAGATGCGTAATAGCGCCCCATAGCGTCTAACAGTAAAAACCCGGAAAATTCTGCGTTTGGCCGGGAAAAGTTTTCTCACAAATGACGGAAAATTCCGTGTTTCGTGGGGAAAGGGTTAAAAAAAATGTAAACTGGTCATCAAAAAGACAAACAAAACAGATATAGTCAGCAAATTGAAATTGGGCATCAAGACTATGGGATGATTTTAGACTCAAAATGATTAATGCATGCACACACAATTATCCATGAACTTTTCACTATCCACAAACAAATGCCTTTCAACTTAACACAGAATTGCATGAATGTGCTGCAGTTTGTACAAATAGAGACATTTTTTTAATACAAATGTTTTATTTTGCATTAGTGTATCATAATTTGCACATGCAACAAATAAGATGTGCATTTGTGGATCATGTGACGCGTGTGCATTTATTGACGTCTTTTCTGCATTGATCTCATTTTATTCATTTGGATTTTGAGACTTTCATTTCGCGTTTTCAAGCATTTCACGTTTTCAAGCATTTCACAAACCACACTCAAACAACTACCAGTGAATGCGCCTGGTGCTGATTATTAATGTATGCACAACTACCAAATGTGCATTTCTACATTAAAACTTTACAACTTGTATGTGCAAAATCCAGATTGACATGAATGTGCAGTATTTTGTACAAACAGAGACATATTTGTGAATACAAAAATTCGATGTTGGTCAGAATTTGTGCGTGCACGAGTCGATGTGCATTTGTGGATCCGGTGGCGGCGTGTGCATTCATTGACTTCGTTTGTGAGTCGATCCTATTTGATTCATTTGGATTTTGAGACTTTCATTTCGCCAGTTTGGCCTTGCACGATCCACACACACAGCTGTCTAAGAAAACCTGCTACCACTAGATGGCAGTATTCTGCGAAACAGACAATGGCACCGAAGCGTTCTTCTGCCTATAAAACACTTAATATGAAATATAGCGCATAAAGTTTAGCCTACTCAATATCATTGAGTTTTAATATCATCGTCTAACTGCATTAAGCCACATTAAGCATTTTCTTTTATAATAGGCTGATTAGGCTCTATGGGAGAAACGCTTAGTCACATGGAAAAATACTATAGTATATTATAGTAAAATTACTCTAGTAAATACTATAGTGTTTTTGAATCATTCTATAGTAAATGTACTACAGTAAATTAACGAAGTGTAGTAAATACTATATAATATACTACAATTTACTGTAATATCGTTACCATGGTTCAAAAACACTATAGTAGGCCTTTACTAATTTATTGTAATTTTACTATAATATACTATAGTATTTTTCCATGTGGGGACTAAGCGCTTTCTCCCATAGACCCTAATCAGCCTATTATAAAAGAAAGCGCTAATGTGGCTTAATGCAGTTAGACGATGATATTAAAACTGAGTAGGCTACACTTTATGCGCTATATTTCATATTAAGCATTTTATATTGGTTTTCTATAGGAGAAAAATATTGAGATAAATGTTGTGTTCATAACTTAATCTGCTTGCCTATACTGTTAAGCGTTTTTCGTCTTTATAATGAGGAAACATTAAGTTTTATAGGCAGAAGAACGCTCGTGCCATTGTCTGTTTCGCAGAATACTGCCATCTAGTGGTAGCAGGTTTTCTTAGACAGCTGTGTGTGTGGATCGTGCAAGGCCAAACTGGCGAAATGAAAGTCTCAAAATCCAAATGAATCAAATAGGATCGACTCACAAACGAGTCAATGAATGCACACGCGCCACCGGATCCACAAATGCACATCGCATCGTGCACGACAAATTCTGACCAACATCGAATTTTTGTATTCACAAATATGTCTCTGTTTGTACAAAATACTGCACATTCATGTCAATCTGGACTTTGCACATACAAGTTGTAAAGTTTTAATGTAGAAATGCACATTTGGTAGTTGTGCATACATTAATAATCAGCACCAGGCGCATTCACTGGTAGTTGTTTGTGTGTGGTTTGTGAAATGCTTGAAAACGTGAAATGCTTGAAAACGCGAAATGAAAGTCTCAAAATCCAAATGAATAAAATGAGATCAATGCAGAAAAGACGTCAATAAATGCACACGCGTCACATGATCCACAAATGCACATCTTATTTGTTGCATGTGCAAATTATGATACACTAATGCAAAATAAAACATTTGTATTCAAACAAATGTCTCTATTTGTACAAACTGCAGCACATTCATGCAATTATGTGTTTTGCACATACAAGTTGAAAGGCATTTGTTTGTGGATAGTGAAAAGTTCATGGATAATTGTGTGTGCATGCATTAATCATTTTGAGTCTAAAATCATCCCATACAAGACCTGCAGTGTAAATGTGGCCGTAGTATTGTGGAAATCAAAAGGAATTGTGTGAAAACAAGTCTTCATTAATCAGTAATCTGCCCCTGTAATTTGTGTAAAACATAATACAAGTTGGTGTTTATTGGCACTTGTGTTCATTTCAACTGGGACCTGCAGTGAATTGTACGTATAGGTACGGTTTTGGAGTTTTGCAAAAATGTAGGCAGAGGCTTTTTTTTCCCCAATAAGCTTATGTTGGCACCCGCGGTACTCCCACTGGTTTCTCATTAGCATCATTAGCTCCTCCATCTTGTTGGCAAGGGATCTAACATTTCTGACCATAAAAGAGATTTTAAAGGTTGTAGTGCATTTGAATTGTGGTTATGACATTAACAGTGTGAACATTATGCACTTGGAGCAATGCCAGGGTGAATTTATGCTATTGGCAGTTTTTCAAACTTTAGTTATTTTTAAGTTTTATTTGGTTGCTGTTGTAATGGCATTCATTTCTGGCTAAATCTCTACTAAGCAATGGTTAAGTTAAACTTCTATATCACCTTTTTGTATTGGGAGAAATCATTTACCCACAACATCAAAATGAATGAACTGTGTGTAACAACTGCAAACAGAAGGGTGAATGATTCAATCTCATGCCATGTCCTTTGCATCCTCCCTAGGAGGAGAAGAGCTTTGTGAAGATAATCACTTAAAAGAAATTAACCATCCTTTGCTCAGCTGCTTGTTGCTTAGTAACTTTACACCATCTGGGAGACAAATATTTAAACCAAGGGAATGAAGGAGAGCGAGAGAGAGACTATCATGTGCATGTATTAATTATCTGTTTTATACACTATTTAAGCAGAGGATGAAATGCCTTTCCCATTATATTAATTTCCCCTCCTGCACTTCCACATTGACTTATGCTAGGAACAGTGGCATGCTGCATTTCTTTAGGCCTATTGTCTAGGAACCATGAGATAAGTCCCCTTCCACAAGCAGTGATGTCATGCGTGAACGTTTGTGGCAAGATAAATAGTGCTGGGTTTGACAAGCGATAGTATAGTTGGAGGGGACAGCCCACTGTTGGGAAAAAATGAAGGGGAAATATCACATCGTATATGGGCCAGATTTACTAAAGACACGCTATGAAAAATTAGCGCTGAAAAGCTGTGGACAGTTTTTACACCTGACCATGTATAATCTTGGTAAACAATCTTTAATGTACAGAGACTTCTATAGTAAGCCATTCATATGTTGATTTCTTAAAAGTCAAAGTGTAAAATCAATGGAGCTTTCACCATTGGTTTTTTTTTCACCTTTTCTGCAATTCTGTGTGGTGCCGGTAAAGGTGCAGAATTAACACGCTTCACTTTTAATTGTATAAACATCAGAGTTATTTTTTAAATACAGTTATCTATTATTTGTAACTCAAATCGTGTCTCAACATCATAAACACAATGATAAAATATACAAAAAAACAAAAATACTAAAGCATTTAACAGTGGCATAAAGCAATGCTTGTCAAATGGTCATGCTTCAGGATGAAGACAAGACTTGTTAGATTGTCTTCCAACCACGTATGAATATATGGAAAAGTAATGGCCATAAATATTTTCTGATGGTCTTGCATTTTAATGCTTGGTTTTTTTTTTTTTTTGTCCTTTGGCGAGTGTGAACATTCAAATCAAATAGAGACATTTGAAAAAAAAGAATAACTTTTTTTACAGGCATCTTACTGCACACATCTGTCATAAAGACATTGATACATTCTTGCATATAGTGCTGTCACTAAAAAAACTATGTGTATTAATCAAACTTAATAGCTATAGCTTAAGGGCTCCTACCCATGAGAGTTTATGATGAGGCATCGACAGAGTCTGCATTATTGGGGGACCATACTGAATACCCCTTCTGATGAAATGATGAATTATGTCATTTTTTCTCTATGTATGCCATTCCGAGCCTACATTACCATTTAAAAGTTTGAAGTCAGATATACAGTGTATATATATATAAGAGGTCAGTTTGAAATCAAGGGAATACAGCAAATTGGACTTAATAGTGTATATATATATATATATTGGATCAAATAAATGTAGACTTGATGAGCATAAGAGATCTCTTTAAAATAATTAAAAATAGTAATGTGTCCAAACTTTGACCATTTGAAACAACATGAAAGTGAGTAAATTATGACAATTTTCTTTTTGTGTGAACACTTTTAAGTGCTTTGGTAGTATCTGTCAAAATGAACTGTCTGCCAGAAAAGCTGACAGCAGATATCTGCAACGGACACCCGTATGGAATTAAAACACGACTTTCTCATTTATCACAACCATAAAATGTACATGAAGGGCTGTCGGATTGAATTGATATTTTTCACTGGCCGATATTTTTATTTTGCCCTACTTGGCTTTCGCTAGTGCAATTTGTTGCATTATTAATTGACTTGATGAGCATAAGAGATCTCTTTAAAATAATTATAAATAGTAATGTGTCCAAACTTTGACCATTTGAAACAACATGAAAGTGAGTAAATTATGACAATTTTCTTTTTTGTGTGAACTATCTCTTTAAGATGTTGATGATTGGGTAAAGTGACAAATGTTCGCCCCTTCTGAAATTCCAAATGCACCCATCCTTACCTCATCTTTGTGTCGATACTGAGAAAACTGAATTTGTTGATTTCATTGGGGATGGTGCTTACACAGAATTTGAGATGGGCAGGTCCAGTTGTGCTTCCCAATAAAATCCAATTTGCTGTATTCCCCCTTGATTTCAAACTGACCCGTCTGTTTGTCCACACCCTCACAGCCCATCTTAAGTAGCCCTATCCATCAGACTCTCCGCCAAAGCTTTCTTGAGTGTTAACACCCTTAGGGTGTGTAAGACAACAGAGAAGGAAATTGCTCACATTAGTAGTGGGTGACGGATCAAGAAGTCGTGACCTGATTCTCTTTCATCGCACCAGTTTCTCCTCTGAACTTAAAGTCACAAATATGACCTCAGAGGGCTAGCTAAACTTGTGACTTGTGTCCACCCATTAATCTGACAATCTACAGCATCCGTTTCAAAAGAAGTCAAACTTTTGATAAATGGGTGGATGTACAGATCATCTATGTTGACATTTTAAGTGCTTTGGTAGTATCTGTCAAAAATGAACTGTCTGCCAGAAAAGCTGACAGCAGATATCTGCAACGGACACCCGTATGGAATTAAAACACGACTTTCTCATTTATCACAACCATAAAATGTACATGAAGGGCTGTCGGATTGAATTGATATTTTTCACTGGCCGATATTTTTATTTTGCCCTACTTGGCTTTCTCTAGTGCAATTTGTTGCATTATTAATTGACTGAAGCATTTGTGTTCACTGCCATCTTTCTGGCTGACATGCCCACTTTGTCACACAGAACTCAGGAAGTCTGGATAATGGGACAAACAAGCGGATACGGACACACAGATAGACACACACACACACGGTAAAATGGTTGAGCGAATCCAAAAACAAACACACAGACTCTCCCGGCTCGGTTTGATATCCCACTGTCCAGTGCTCTGCCACAGTCTCTCCTGCTAATCAGTGCAGGAATATGTGGCTGCTTGGCGCACGGGTGTCAGGTGATTTATTGGCTCCTTCTAAGGTGCCGCTGAAATGGCTCAGAAAAATGAATTCACAAACAGTTTTTACTCTCACAAGAAGGTTAGGCCAGGATATTTTTAGGCGAAGGAGTCAGGAATTGATTTTGTGTCGTGCACCAAGAGTTTGGACCTTCTTCAGAATCAGAACTAGAGATATTGTGTTTGGCAAGTATAATTATATGCTCCTCTTTATTTGGTTTAAGGATTAACAAAATAGTTCACTCAAAATTAAAATGTAATCCGCATTCACGAGTCCGCAGTGACGCTGCTGACATAAGACGCAAAGCGTGCGTCTCCCTCAGACTATATGGAAGCCAGATAACGCAGCAGCAGCATCTTACGTCAGCAGCGGGATTCAAACAAACGCGGAAGAGAAGACAATGCTGAATAATTTTTGTTATTTTTGGACCAAAATGTATTGTTGATGCTTCAAAAGAGTCTAACTAACCCACTGATGTCACATGGACTACTTTGATGATGTTTTTCATACCTTTCTTTTTACCTTTCTGGACACGGACTGCATACTGTGCATACACTTTCAATGGAGGACAGAAGGCTCTCTGACTAAATCTAAAATATCTTAAACTGTTTTCCGGAGATGAACGGAGGTCTTACGGGTTTGGAACGACTTTAGGGTGAGTCATTCGTGACAGAATTTTCATTTTTGGGTGAACTACCCCTTTAATAAAGCCTGAACCTCGTTTTCAGTCCATTGGTCGTATTTTTTAAACTCCATTGTTGATTTGAATAGAAAACGACTCCGTTTTTATTTCGGCTCCCATGTTAACAGGTTAGAGCTTGCACACTGCCTGCGTGACACACGCGCCAAAAACATGTGCATGCTAGAAATAGAACCGATGCCTATTTTTCAAGCAACATGCAAGGATAGGAAAAAATATGTCATTTTGACACAAATACATATAAATAAATGACATTTTGATGTTTCAAAGTCCCTAGGTTGACATAATATAGGCCTAATTGTAATAATAATCCAAAAAGTATAGATTTTTTGAAAAATTGCACCTGTCAATACAGAATGAAATATTCTGTTGCATATTTTACCATCAATACTGCCGACAATGCTGTATCAGTAGGCTATATATTTATGTTTAACGTACACCTAGGAGCAGCAGCGCTGCATCAGACATGTTTCTGGTGTGCAGAGACACAAAACGCCACGCAGCCAGTGTGTAGCCGGCCTTACTGCACGCACAGGAACAGACTTTTAGGTTGAAATACAATGCTGCGTGAGCTCAACCAATCAGCATGTTCAGTGCCCAAGTCCCACCCCCTAAAGTTCCCGAACTTTGAAAAAGTACTACCTCACGAGCAGGACGCTTTGAGGACATTCCTGCGGTCGAAACACCAAGTACCACCTCAAAGTCCTTAGTTCCTGGGGAAAGTTCCCGTGGTGGAAACGCAGCTTTAGTTTAGTTGGGGGGAAATTTTTTTTAAAAATAATATTAAATCAAGATAATGTGGTTCTCAGCATTTTGCCCCCAATGCTCCCCTATTAGGAAATATTCCAGGGCCCCCACACAAGACCTTTGGACCTCAGAAAAGCAAATACAATAAATATTCAAAACAGCTTTTGCCATTGTAGCAAATTCCCATTCATCGCAAACATATGAGAGTGGAGACATAAGCGCGGGACACAACCAAATGTGGGGTTAATTGTAACACGCATGTTTAACACTTTCCACACATGCCAGGAGGACGAAACTTTGTGTATTTACTAGTTGCCATATCAACATTATATAGAGAACAAATTCCGCCAAAATTAAAAAAATCTTTGGAAGATATCACTGAGCATGTTTTTAACCATAGTAAAAGTAAATTTCTTAGTGAAGTTTATTATCTCAGTTTTTTTTGTGTTTATTTAAAATAAGACAAATCTGATATTATTGTAATCTTAAATCTGTTATTTAACAGTTGAGATGGTTCTTTAATGCTGATCTAACCAGCAGAATACGCGAGCCACGGTTTAAATCCCAGTTGCAGATGGGGTGCGTTGTAACACTGTGTTACAATGAGCCCCTATTAGAAATATGCTATTATATTCTATACTTTTTATGAATTCTTTTGAGAAACCATGAGAAAGGGGTAAATAAGGACTGAGAGTAAATGTTCAGAAATTATTCATTGTTATTATGTTTTGAACTATGCTGTATAACTGTGTTTAGCGATGTGTTTGTTGTCAAAATCAAAAATGTGTGTATTTTTAATGATAAAAAAATGCCTTTATTTTATTAAAAAAAAGTGAATAATTGTATTTTATTGACAAAATATTTTAGTTTGTTTTGGATATTTTTTAAAATTATTATTATTATATCAAATAACATTTTAAGCTGTCATTTGGTCATGTTACAATGTACTATGGGGCATGTTGTCACATTTCACTTCCATTCTTTCGGGGGAAATCAAGAAAAAAGTATACACTGTATTAATGAAACAAAACCACATAATTTTACTATACATGTGGATTTACACAAACTGAGACAGTCAAAAAGCATTAGGTTGTGCCCCGCTCTCCACTATCTAAAATCTAAGGAGGAGAAGGGGGTGGTTCTATACCTTTTGACAAAGGTGCTGAATAGCACTTTTAAAGAAATGTGCTATATAGCAATTAAAATGGTTCCCATATGATCACAAGGCAATGAACCATTTTAGTGCTATTTAGCACTATTTTTGTTGTGTGAAGCTTTCAGTGTGAAAGTTAAAAGTTAAACTTTTTCTATTTTTATATCAAATGAAATTGACTCCTCTACTGGCAAAGCTAAATTTCAAACATCATTGCATGTCACACAATCCTTCAGAAATCATGCTGATTTGGTGCTCAAGAAACATTTCTTCAACTTTTTGAAATGTTCAATATAATGCATACTAGCTTAATAAAAGAATGAATCTCTTTCTTTTTAAAACAAAGAGGAAATACATTTAGTTTTGCTATCCTCGTCCAATTCAAATTCCAATCCTGTAAGATATGGCCAATTCAAATTCACACTCATGAACAAAAGTAAGCAAGTTAAAATGATTCAGATTTGCCCAACCACGGCATTTAGAAACGTAGACTTGCTATTTACATAATAAAATTACATTATACAGATATAAAATTAGGAACAGTGTAATATGGAATCAAATAGAAATAGTTTGAGAGGACTGGAGGGGTGAAACTGACAGACAGTTTGACGTTTGAGGAGGTGTGTGTGTGTGTGTGTATGACAGGTGGTGAGTGCTTGTTCAGAACCATCACAAGTTGTCACAAGAAAATCAGACCACATATGATCTTGCTTGATACTTTGCTGTAGACAGATCACTGAGATTCTTTGCGGGCCAAAAATTGGTTCAGCTAGGACTGCAAATCATTTATGTGAATCATAAATGAATGAAACCATAACATAGCATTTTTCCTCCACACACAACTGCTGAAGTGGCATACACCATGACCATGAAAAGATGGGAGTTGCAATGTATGTATAAATATATACAGTCAAACCAAAATTTATTCAGACTCCTTCATCATTTTATCATATTATCACAGTTTATTTGCTGTATTTTAGAAAATGGCAACAAAATATGACAATAATTTAGAATTAAACTGTGTCAGAACAAATTCATCTTGATAATGTCTGATAACTTTGATAGAAAGGTAATGTGTTTCAATCAACCAATCAACTGTCAGCTGTTAAATTTAACAACGCAATTAGATAATGCAATTTCAGGTCAACCAATGACCAAGCATTGATTCATTTAGTTCAGTGTGTGGTGTAAAAAGGTTGCATTTGCAATTAAAGAAAAAGCACATAAACAATACGTAAGCAAAGTGTCAGGTCAAAGTGTCTGAATAATTTTGTTCCCAAATTTTATCAATTTTACTGTTAGTCCACTGTCTGAATTATTTTTTGGGTGTAATATGTCACAGTTTACTTTATTTTGCTATCCTCACTTGCAAAAATTAACTAGTGTCCTACTAGTAAAAATAGTACAAAATTATATCTGGTGTGTGAAAAATTTTTGGTTTGGTTTGGCAACATGGTTAAGACGAGTCATCTACTTTTGTCTGTTCGCCTGACCAATTTCAATTATTCAACAACAGCCAGTCATAGTGGTTGAAAGGAGGCATTTTCATTTATTTATTTATTGCTCACTTTGAAAGGCACCATTATTGCCTTTAAAGCAGCGTTGGACTAATTTATATTGTGTATAAAGAGCAATTCAAATACATTTGGAATTGATTATTTAGTACAATAGTATTTTGAGCAGACTCTATTTTAAATATTTAGGATATATGTTGTGGTTGTTGTTGTTGCTGTGGTGGTGCACGTATTATAAATGCCAGTTTGAAAATTCACAATTCATTTTCCAGGAATCAAAACTTGATTAATTTTGTAGCCATATTAAATAAAGACACCTGAAGGTTGTTGAATTGTTCTGCTCTTTTCTGGAAGAGAGACTGGACCACTTACATTCATGTGTAATGGGTTGTTAATTGTATCACATATTAATGGCCTTACTCATATGGAATGGTCAGTTTTGATATGCGTAATGAGACCATTCACATGGCAATCAACCTTTCAACGAGCGAAAATATAGTGAACAGTGTGTCATTAATCCATACCATCAACTTTTATAGAAACCTGAGTCCTTGCTGCTGTGTACGGCGTAGCCTCTCTCCATTTTGACGTTTTGCCGCTAAAACCCATTACGGCACTCACCTTCGTAAAACTTGCATGATCCCGTAAATCTTTTAGCAATGCTAGTTAGAATTTCTGCTTGTGAAGGAGAGGGGGGGAAAAAAAGGTTAGGCACTGGTAAGCAAGTGTTAGTGCTCTGAAAGGTGCTGATGTGATAGGACCTAACGTTTTATTAAAGCCGAAGAACATGAGAAAAACATCATCCTCAGAGGCCTTGTTATTCTATCCTCTGCTCACTTGAAAAACTCCCTGAATGAATCCATTTTTTAACACAGAGAGAAGATAATCCGATGTCAACGTTGAAATATTTAGAGGTGTTCACCTCTGTATTTGCATGGAATAGGAGTCCATGGCTTCCCAAGTGGTGTTGTAAGCTAAATTTGTTTTAGAAGTGGTTATGCGTTGGAGAAGCATGTTGCCCTCAGCGGGAAGCTCATCGAAAGATGTTACAATCACTGCCCACATATTGCTCAAATTCAATTTACAAGGCCGTATATATGTCCTTCATGATGCATTTAACATGAGCAAGAATTTTTTTTTGTTTTTTTTATACAAGTGATGGTAGAGTCAGCAAAGAATTATTGATTCACAGTATAACTTGTATCTCGCTGGTTTCTTTTAAAATACTTAACTGTTATCAAAGATAGCCTTTTGCTTCTACATCATAAAAAAACAGTTGTGAAGTTAGCAGTGAAAGACTGTAAAAATGCTACGGTTAAAAACAGTTAACTGGGTAACAGAAAGTTCCCATATACGGTGAATAACTGTAATAGATCTAACCTAACATTTAACAGTGAAATACCGTTAAATGAACAGTTTTTGGAAGTGAAAAGGAACAAGTCACTGTGTAATTCACAGTGGAAAAAAAAACAAAAAAAGAAATCCCTGCATGACACAGTGGTTGTATTTTCGTTTAAATAACCGTTTCTTCTTAGTTTTTAATCAGTTATGTACATTAGGGTTATATGTTGATAAATTAATGTTTATTGCATTTTAAAAATGTTACGTGTGTCACCATGATGGTGTTTAGTGTTTGTGTGAATGACACTGTGCATCTTCTATATTAGTATTGTTCTCTTAAAAGCTGCTTGTGATGAGCTTTGAGTCATCATGTGACTCTCATCACCACTGTGATTGGGGCATATCAGTGTATATCAAAGGTAAATTTCAATAGGTTGGTAATTTAACATTATTTCAGTTAATGAAATGTGGTTATTTACTGTAAGTAACTTAAATCTGTAAAACCTAAAATGTTGCTACTGTATGTTTTACGGTAAAGTTCTGGCAACCACAGCTGCTGTTTTTTACTGTAAATTTAATGAGGATTTTTTTTTTTTTTTAAATGGGGGCAAACAGGCTGACAATACGGAATCAAAGTTTAAAGCAAAGGGAGAAATGATAGGAAAATAAATTTGGTATGAAATGATAGGGAAAGAAGTGGGAGAGAGGCGCAAGAAACAGGGAAAGGGCAAATCCAATCCATCACTGCTGGGACATTTCCTGCCCAAGGTGAAATGCATCGAGTGACCTAACCACTTAATTGATAAGAACATTCTATCTTTAACTGAGGACAAAGCTCCGCTCCTGGGATCAAATCATTCAATGCTGTAGAGATGCAATTTGCCTTGGTAAATCAGGGGAGTATTTTAATGTCTCCTAATTACTATAACTGTGGTACAGTTTTTTCATCCGCCGCTTTAAATGTTAGAGCTCTTTAAAGCAGGATGAGTTCTGATTAGTCTCAATCCAGACGTCTCACCCACGGATTGTTGGCTGAACGTCTGATGCGTATGGCACACTTTTCTGGAAACACTTCAGGAGTTCGAAGTCGTCATCTGATTGGTTCAATTCTACAGCATGTCTGTGAGACGTGTGTTGCTTTTTTTAAATGGTCTGCCTGGAACTAAATGCTGTAACGCCAAACGTTGTCATGTTTACAACTGTCACAATGAGCGCTTGCCAGGATCAGCTACATGCTGAATTTTCAAAAATATTTCAAAAGTTCATGCCTCCATTGTTGCAGTAAACTTGCACAACATTCTTGGATGAATCATTTATAGATGACACAGAACAAACAAACTGTGACTGGTTGCATTACATGTCAGTCAAACGTCCTCTTGGGCGGTCCTTGACCAATAAAAGCTGTGATAGAGTCTAGACCTTCTGCCATCAGTATGAAGGTCCAACACGATCTCCTGACAATGCGTATAAATAGTACGAGTGTGCAATCTCGTAGAATGTATACGCCAAAACTCATTTTTTTGGCCGTTTTTGGCGTGCATATGATACGCACTTTATGGCGTGTATATGACACGCTTTTGGGTAGGGTGAGGGTGGGGGTGTGGGGGGTTCGTACATATAATACGCCATAAAGTGCTTACCATATGCACGCCAAAATTAGTTTTGGCGTATACATTCTACGAGATTGCACACTCGTACTATTGATACACATTTTCGTGAGATCAGGCTCGAAGGTCTGGCAAATCGAGACTAGGTTCTGATTGGCTGTCAATCTTTGTATCACTCATCAGCTGGAGAAATACATTTGTTATGATAAATCTGCGCTGTTTACCTTCAGTGTCGATGAAGCCTCTCCTTCCGAAATACAAAATGCGCCGTGATTGTGGTTAGCTGGTTACACCCCTTACCATAACCATGAGTTTTATCTGCTCTGGTATAATTATTAAGAATGGTGTCAATTTCAACCCAATTCAAGCCTGATTCTGACTTAAGAATGTTAACAAACAAAAGGATCATCCAGAATGGATTTTATAGGATTTTCAACAAAATTGCAAGATTTTACAGGACGTTTCATAGTGGTGTGTTTGTTTTTGGTAATTTCCCATAATGGTTATACACCATTTAATCATGATGTTTATCAGAAAACTATGCACAGAAATCGGTCACAAAACCATGGCCAAAAAAAAGAAAAACAGTAAACACTATATCAATACAAATGTTGGCTATAATTGAAACACAACTACAAATAATAATACTTAGAAGTTGTGATCTACAAACAAAAAGTTGGAATTGCTCCATTTCAGGAGAAGTGTAGCCTGCCATTGTGACTCTGAAAGCTGTTCTCCATAAAATGTGCAGCACACAGACAAGCGTTGGGGGTTATAATGTTTAGGAACAGTATTGTAACCACTCTAAGTTTGTGAGCCTTAGGAAGGTCAAACAAATGAGTTTTGGAAATGGGGTGGGGGAAAAAAGTGTCTCTTTGGCAAAGCAGCAGCTCAACCAGGCCTCGTCTCTTTTTGCGTATTCCGTAGGTGGGGATTATTTAAATGAGTAACAATATGACTTTACAAAGCCCTGAAAAGACTTGCGTCCAAACGAGTCATTTGTTGTAGTTCTTAAAAAAAAAAAGTGGATTCTGTTAAATAAAATATCTCTCTTTGGAATAGACTATGAGCCTTGTAACCTTGCAGATATTTTATGATGTTTTATGCTCAAACAGCAACATTACACACTAACTAAAGTTGAAAAAGTGAAAAAGTGTAATAGGACCCCTTTAATGCCTCTTACTCCAATTGTGACAGATGAATACAAATTGGTGCTTGTTCAAATTCCAATCATGCATTTTTTCTAAACCGGATAGCAACTCATAAATTAAAATAGATTTTCAGAGGACATAGATCTTTTGTGAATAAATAACTCCCTTTGTGAGCAAATGATGGAATTTTTTGACAAGGCTTCATCAATTAGTGAGAAAACAAACAAACAAACAAAAACGCAGAATTTGAACTGCAAAATAAAGAGATGAGGCATGGGAAAATAGGGCCAACAGGTTTCAGTTTATTTCTATTGCATAAATAAGAATTTAATGCATTGATAATATTTTAAAATAAAATATTTTCTAAAATAAATATCTGTATTATCTGGTTTAAGTCCAATGATGATAAATAATGTATAAATAACAACAGTCTTTATTAAACATAAGCCATGCACAAACAATACCAGGATATGATACCAAGAACAATACCAGGATTACAATATCAATAATAAGTGAAGGTGAGGAACTTAAATACACATGCTGATGAAGTAAATAATGAACAGCTGTGATGATTAAATGAATATCCATAACTGACTATGGCGGGAAAAGGAGAACAATGGAATGTAGACAAACGGGTGATTAAACAGACTGATAGAAAACAAAACCAAAATTAATTCCTTACTGTGGCAAGCATATTGATTTTAACTAAATTGTATTGGTTAGATAGTTAGAAAATTTCTTCTTTTTTTTGTCATTGGGTGCAAGTCATGTATATTCTTTTGCTCTGCCAACTATATAACTTGTATTAATTATTAATTCAAACTTATTTTATAAACTTATACTGTATGTGGGGTGTAACGGTTCAATTTTCTCATGGTTTGTTTTTTATCTTGGTTTTAGGGACACGGTTTTGGTACCGTTCGGTATGTGCTATGTTGATGAAAATTTGTTATTAGCTATATTCAACTGTCAAATAAAAATAAAGAAAAGAGCATAATCAAACTACAAGCAACAACACAAATATATACAATATAGCAAAGAAGCATATAAAATAAACAGTGCTGTAGAAAATTAGCTCAAAACGGGAAATAATAATAATTAATCAACTTGTTATAAATATAAATATTTGGTTCAGTCAATCGAATTAACTTTGTTACTGAATTAATATTGCGATCGATGAATCTGTTCGTTCAGCGAACACTCAGTATTGATAGTCTATCATTTTTTCAGAAAGGACACTTTCCGTGGCCACAGAAAAATAACTCTTTCTTAGCATGTAGCTGTAATCTTATTGTTAAAATTGACATCGATATTAAAAGCAGACCAGAATCAACTTAAATGTGCACACTAGTTTATTTCACTAAAACACGAACACATAACTATTCTAAACAAAAACACACACACAAGCATGGATACATGGGTAAGTGACTGGAAACAGAACAGAGGAATGAAGGTATGAAAAGAGAACCATCAGTTTCTTACTACAAGCTCCTTTTTTAACAAAGGGGTTCACAGCTTTAACTACGCAGTGATTTAATATATTGTACGTTAATTGTATTTTACTTAGCGGTTGAAGAGAATCCAGATATACAGTCCCAGGAGAAAGTCTTAATAGTTCGGTCTGATTGTGCTGAAGGATTTATTCCGCGTTGAATGAAGAAGCGATGGTGAACTTGCAGTGTTTGTTGACTCTTTTATGGTCGAAGAAGGTACACATGGCTTGATGTGTGTGGGGCCTCATCGGCAAGGCCAGATGAGGTCTCGAGTGAACCGCATTCAGGAGCAGAAGCCAGCAAAAGAAGCGCATGTTGGCTTCTTTTTAAAGTTCTTTTTAAAGGTCACACCTTTGAATTTTGGCCTGACCAATGACAAGGCTGCAATTCTCAAGCGGGAGAGTTCCTTTGTTTGAAAGGCTGACTCATTTGTATGATCGGAGTGTGTTGACAAGCGTGTGTCCATTTACTTTCTGATAAATATAAACACACAAAGTGTTGTCCACTAA
Source organism: Gobiocypris rarus (assembly GCA_023029165.1). Classification (NCBI taxonomy): domain Eukaryota; kingdom Metazoa; phylum Chordata; class Actinopteri; order Cypriniformes; family Gobionidae; genus Gobiocypris; species Gobiocypris rarus. The sequence continues at coordinate 6,861,791 of CM040921.1, read as the reverse complement.
AGTGTGAGTCATTAAATGAGGAATATTTTAACAGGAGACACCAGCTAGATGGGATAGCATTAACTAGTAATTCTATCATCAAGCAGGCATAACACTATACAATATAAAAAGACAATATACAAACAGTAACGATACACAAAATGTGCTGGGGAAATGCATGTTCATTCATTAAACAGATTGTCAATGAATTAGTGGATAAATTTCCATTTTTATAGGGGATTGCTTGTCTGTTGGTTGCAATGTTTTCAGATGAATAAAGTAATCAAATATAAAATAATAACATTGCATATGATCTCCACTGTATGAATTAAGATTAATCCTTATTGTAGTTTAAAAAAAACTATTCATGTTGTTTGCGCACTATCTGCAACGTGCACGCTTCAGATGAGTGCACACACACACACAAATCTTCTCTCAGCACACGCAAATTCTCTTTCGCATCTTGCTCTTGATTGTTTGCAAGGCTTAAATGAGTTTAGTTTAAACTCATTGTCAAAAAATGTTTTACGCGTTGTTATTTTCAACAAACTATATTATAGATGTGTCGTCAGATTTTAGATGAACCGGGGTGCAAGTGCGTGCCGAACCGTCGGTGGTTCGATGTTGTTTTTCGTTGTTGTTATTTTTTTTAACACCAAGAACTATCCCATCCATTAGAGTTGTAGTCAAGACCAAGACCATTGTGTGTTGAGACCAAGACAAGACCAAGACCAAAGCAGGGCGAGACAGAGTCAAGACCAAGACCAAGACCAGACCTGCACTTAAATTCATAAAGATCCACATTAATGCCTGAGAAATTACTTATTTTTATCAATAAACATAATTAGAATAAGACACTATATGAAATCATTAACAACAACACGGCAGAGGTGGTACTGATGATGCCTCTGAGATGGTAAATTACAGATGCATAAATCATGTTGAGAATAATGTTTTAATTTATTTCGTTTTATTCAATGTTTGTATAAAAGCAATATAATGTTCAGTGGAACCGATCCCACCACGCGTATTAAGCGCTGCGCGTGGGCACCAAGTGCTGAGGGGGGCAACACAAGAAAATTCTCTCAGCACCCCAAAAAAAAAAATATATATATAAATAAATAAATCAGACAATGCACCGTCAATTTAGTAATATGCCAGCAGTTGAGGTCTTGACCTAGCCTAACGTGGTCATACTCAATTCTAGTCAGAATATAGAGTCTGATACTGCTCCATTGGGCTCTGATTATTGGGGCGTGTTTCAACCGAACCAGGAAAGACCTCAATTGGATAGACCTACAACCAATCAGAGCAACGGAGTAAATTACGTATGTTGAGCAACACATGGTAGTGGGAAGTTTGGATAATTTTACAGACTCAAATATTTGAATCTCGTTCAGCAAAATGAACAAATCTTTTTTTCAAGTAATTTTGTTCATTTCAGCAGAATATAATTAAAATGTCACATGTTAAATTCCCCAGCACATCTAGTACTTATGCGAACGTTGATCACATTTGGAATAAAAAATAAATTATAAGCTAATGCAGCCAACGCCAAACTTGAAGAAATGATTCATTAATTGTTTAGCTGGGTCTTCAGTCTATGCAGCCTTTTAGTTCACCTCACCTCCGAGTCGTTCTTTCTTTTGTCACTTCACATTTAATCACGTCTGTTCCCTGGAAAGATTAGTAACGTTACACATCTGTCTTTGGGTTCAAGCCGTTAGTTCCGTCATCAGTGTCTGATCTGGGCCGTGACAGCCCTATAAGCAATGCATGCAGTCCTGAAAACAGAATTGATTAGTTCACCTCTCAAATCTTCAGGTTTGAGTCATTCGTTCACCAACTCATAGCCCCATCGGCTGAATGCAGAAGATCCTGTACAGAACCGATGGCCTGTAGCGCATGCACGGTCAACACAAAATGAACAAATGGCTCTCTGAGACAACTCGTTGTTCCCGAGTCATATTTAAGGTAAGTTCAAAAAGAACGAATCGTTCATGAACGACACATCACTAAAGTTGTCAACAGAACTCAACTGCACGCACGCTGGAAGAAGTAGAAGAAGAAACAATCTTTGCCGATGTTGTAAAAAATTATTTACCAACATGATCATCAATTTTCAGAGAAATAGTAAAGGTGAATGCATATACGAACAAGTTCTCCGTTTAGGATTAGAACAAATTCAAATTAAGCGCTCTTTGGTGACGTGGATGATTACATTTCGTTATCTATTCAATCATCGCATAAAGCCCTCCCTGACAATTTGATTGGTCTGAACAGTTTCTGTTCTCCACAACAGATCAAGTCCAGACCGAACTGCCTGACCTCAAATGTTGTGGGTGGGGCTAAGTTCGGCTGGCATCCAGGCTAGTCTTGACCTGTCTTGAAACAAAATCCAGAGTCCTCATAGTCTGAGACCGAGACAAGACAGAGAACAAATGTGGTCTAGACCGAGGCAAGACTAAGACCTTCAAAAAATTAAGACTGGTCTTGAGTACTACAACACTAACACCCTTATTATATACTATATATATTGCAAAGTACTTCTTTACACCTGACTTGACCAGTAACCAGATATGTCTCCTTTGCTTTGACATTAGCCCAAAGGAGTGTGAATTTGATTAAACGGTAATCAGGTGTTTTGTGCATATCAAAGTGCTTTTGCCATTCTGATACTGCATACTTTGTCTGACTTCTACCTTCAAAGCACAGGTGGACACCACTGCTCTGCCAGAAGTTGATACTCTCAGGCATCACATTCAAAGAAAAACAATACCTGTTCAATTTTTTAAGAACTAGGTTTGAACTCTCTGCACGCAGGAATCCCCGCCAACAAGTTTGATATGCTTTGACAACCCACTCATTGTGTGTGAGGAGTTACAAAATGAGACAAGGCACCCAAGAAGGTTTTTGCTGCACTTAGTGTACCATCTTCCAAATCCATTTTATACACCTCACCCAACGTTCATGTCCTCTAATGGAATTGCCATCTGATGGCAGAACCTCTTTATACGTTTTGGCCACTTCCATTTGTCAGGCTATGCAAAGAAAGCGAGCAAACACGTTCTGTAATGGCCGATGTGTGTACTCGTCAGTGTGATCACCGTGACTTGGGCAGAACGGCTCCTATCATGAACTGTTACATTCTCCATCACAACAGTTAGAGAGAAACAATGTCTCACAATAATGGAACCAAATGGAAACAAGAGAGACAATGCATTGCCTCTTTAATTTTTCAAGCACTTGTGAAAGAACACTAACTGCAGATGCAGCAGCAAATGATCAACATTCAAAGGGTCCATGGAGCTTTTAAGGATTCAAGCTTGAGCGTAGAGAGTTGCTAAAGTAATGTTTTGCAAATCAAGAAAAAGGCTTATTTGTATCAGCAATGTCTCATTTTGTCGCTTAGGGACAGGTAACAAGAGGGCAGACAGCTGAGCTAAAAAAAAAAAAAAAGCTTTCACTCTAGTGTTTCATGAACACCACACATTTTACAGGCCTGGAGTGTAATGTGCAGATGTAGTACACCTGATAAAGAAGCACTTTATGGGGAACTGCACCAATTAATTAAAATAATTTTGAAAAGTTAGCTACACTACATAATGTAAAATTGAAAAGTTTGAATAGCCTTACGGTTATCTACAAGCTAGTGTGCTTCAAAACAATGACTAAATTCAAATATAAGCATTCAAAACTTAGTCTCTCACTTCCACCAATATGGCTCAATGCACTTCAGCTTCTCATCAGATTTTCTGTCCAATCAAATGCTCTCTAGAAACCTGCCCCAACATTATCACTGAAGTTGCGGCTAAAATGGTCAGTTGTTCACAATAATACTATTTTCCACATGGTGAATGGAACATAGTACAGAATATAGGGGATAGGGAACGATTCAGACAAATGTGAAAAATAATTCTGAAAATATGGTTTTGAATCATGTTTTTTTAATCATATTTTTTTAATCATGGGGGTGAATTAAGTCTGCCCATATAGTGGACTCACACATGGGTTTAGAACAACACAAGCTGTATTGAATCTAATCTAATCTAATCTAATGCATACAATTCCATGATATCACTTTAAATAATTTCATCCTTATTGTGAAAAGTGTTTCACATTAGAAAGGGATCAATATCCTTAAAATATATACAATCGATTTTTCAATCAAATATTTGTCTTTTAGGAGGATTTTTCCATCCGAACAGATTTAGAGAGATTGATCCCCTGAAACTGTCTGGGGTTAAATCAAGGTCATCCAAGGTCACAAAGGCCTGTCTCTTAATGGGAGACCAAACCTATAATGTTCCACTTTCAAACATTCAATGTTCAGTGTTCTACTTCTTTAATAATTACCACACAACCACCACAATGTTAGGTAAAGGTTTGCTACCTTTGAATCAATATTTTACACAATATGCTTGAAAGTGCATACAGGGATCATTGTGGGTAAAGCACTAGTAAGCAACATCTAAAATGATAATAAAATAAATAAATCCCTAAATGCTTTATGGTGACACATAAATGAAAGAAAATATGGATGGATGGATGCATGATGGATGATAGATGCTCAAGCGTAGAGAAAGACAAACAATAGATAATGATACAATATAATTGTAAAATAATTGAAAGTCCCACATGACTGAGAGGCAGGAACATTAACTATACAGCCATGCATGACAGCAGAGTGACAGAAAGACCCAAAATAACATGATCCAGGTCAGTTCCCCATAAAACGTCCTCTAAGCACAAATCCAAGGGGACTTTGAATAAATTACTACAGGAAGAGCTTAGCGGAAGATGAGATGTGTGTGCGTGTGTACATGTGTTTGTATGCATGTGTCCTTAAGATCCCTCAGCCAAACGACTGAGGATTCTCTGGATAGGATTGGTCAAACAGGTTAATTTGCAAGTAATTCACATGAGACTGACAGTTTGAGGCCTCTAACCCTCTGATAGGCAGATTCCATACACTGTCAGGTAGAGACGCACAGCCTCCGAGCTCATACTGCTTAGGAGTGAGAGATCACAAGGGAACAAGAGAGACAAAGATTGCCTCTGCCGAAAGTGAATTGAAAGAACAGAAAAAGGCTGAGGGAGGGAGAGGGAATTTCCGGGCCTCTTGAGACAAACAAAACACCCGAGTTGCCAATCAGAAGGCGGTCCCCAAGTGATGCTCTAAATCTGGTAGAGAGCTCAGTGTGTGCTTGCGTGTGTCAGTGTGAGCAGTTGCATCTTATTGCATTTATCAGATGATGACTCAACTTCCAAGTCGTAAACAATGTAAGAAACAACATTCTAGTATTTTCCTTTAGCGTTGATTAACGCGGGACGATTTTATGTCTTATTTGGTGAATGTGATAAAGTAAGATCAGCAGGGTCGTTTTGAAAAAAAAAAAAAAAAAAAAAAGATTGGAAACATTATATGTTTAGAAACTAGACAAGTCATCAGAAAGCATAATTTTATTGAAAAAAAAATGAAATAATAATAATAATAATAATAATATGAACAACAGTTTTACATTATGGTGGAGAAAATTTTAAAAAAAAAAATCTATATATTTTTTAAATTGATTTAATGTAATTTTCCCCCAATAATGTAAAACATTGTATTTTATATTAATGATAACTTATATTATTATGAGTGGATTTATTCTTAAAGTCACCTAGAATAGCCCACCATATTTTTAAAAAAAAAACTGATTGTTGTAAGTTGCAAGTAAAATTCAAGTGACAACATGCTGTGCTTTACCCAGATGTCCCTGCAGAACTCTAAAACGACCTTGTTTTTATATTTTCATCTTTGTTAAAAAGCAAAGACAAATGTGCTCTCCTGCTTGTGCCTATTAGTTCTGCATCTAATTTTTGGGAGATTTTGCATTTCTGCTCACAAAATAAGAGTACAATATGGCACAAAACAAATGTGGTTTCCCTATTTGCAAACAAATGTGTTCCCCTCTCTCTCTCTCTCTCTCTCTCTCTCTCTCTCTCTCTCTCTCTCTCTCTCTCTCTCTCTCTCTCTCTCTCTCTCTCTCTCTGTTGTTTTTCTTGCCTGTCTGATGTAATACCGGAGAAGGTGCAGTGCAGTGCGAGCCTAGCATTACAGGAGACAGGGGTGATTTCCTCTGGGTCATGGCATTGATTTGGAGCGGCCCTAGAGGCCAGGCGAGCAGCAGGTGGCACACTGACCTGAATTAGGTGACATGGAGCAGCGGTAATCAGACAAGTTCTACAGCATTTCTCTCAGTCCTAAAACAGACACTGAGATGTGAACATCACTATATAACCCTTGCTTTGCTATAGCTGTTCAAACCTGCTCAGGTAATAACTGACCTCAGCTTACATGCAGCCATCAAATTCAGTATCTGAAGGCTCCTTGTCAAAACTAAAACCACTTAAAAGAAAAACACAAATTTGTGTTGCTTTTAATAAAATATACTTTAACTCAATAATGTTATTTATTACTAACCCTCATGTCGTTCCAAATCTGTAACACTTTCGTTCATCTTAGGAACACAAGTGAAGATCTTTATGATGAAATCTGAGAGCTTTCTGTCCCTCCATAGACAGGCAATGCAACTACTTTGATATTTCAAAAAGTTCATAAAGAGATTGTATTACTCCAAATTTCCTTTTTTGATGAACAGATTGAATTTCGGCTTTTATTCACATATAAACATCTATCAGCTCACACATCAGTTGTGGTAAACGGAAGCTCAAGCATGTGTGCGAGAACCAATGAGGTTCATTTTCATGTGTTATGCAGCACGCTTCCGCAAGAACCAATGATGCATCGCGATTCTCTCTAGTCTGTCTTCTAGATAGATTCTGAGAATTTCAGAAGAACTAGGACTAACTGGACTAAACCGCTCAATTCATATTAGTTTTACAATCTCTTTATAAACTTTTTGAAGCATCAAAGTGATAGTTGCGTAGCTCTCAGTGAGGGACAAAAAGCTCTCAGATTTCATCAAAAAATATCTTCATTTGTGTTTTTAAGATGAAAAGAAGTCTTGCAAGAGTGTGAGTAAATCATTTTTATTTTTGGATTAACCCTTTAAATGGGGCCTATTATTCCCTTTTTCAAAGTCTTGATTTTGGGGTCCACTAGGTTTCCATGCTTGAATAGTCATTTTTGGTATTGGCTTCAACTTCCCAGTCTATCGACGTTTAACGCCTCGTGACTAATCAAAGGGCGCCAATGTGAGTGTGCGTGCCGAGGCACAAAATGCCAGCAGTAAAAGCACCATTTAAAAAACAAAACAAAATAACGTGGTACTCACTGCAGAGTCAGCTCCTCCTCTCTGGAGCTCCAGTGGGATGTAGGGATAAAGTTGTGGGTAGGGTTAGGGTGTGGTTGGTTATTCTAGCTCCACCCATTAGGCACAAATTACATTCGCCCCTCCTCTCTGGAGTTCTAGTGGGGAGGAGTTACATGTACGCTCCACCCATTTGCTCTGCAGTGAGCAGCCTCTCAGTTTTTTAGGTTTGACGCACAGCATTAAAAACTTGCTTACCAATGAGAATGGCACTTTTGTTCACGTGCCTGGAGCTGGTGAAGTTACAGTAAAACACTACTTGGTGGCACTCAAGCACAAAATGGTCTAGCCAAGGAAGCACACATTTACAGTATTGTTCAAAATAATTGCAGTACAATTTGACTAACCAGAATAATCAAGGTTTTTAGTATATTTTTTTATTGCTACGTGGCAAACAAGTTACCAGTAGGTTCAGTAGATTCTCAGAAAACAAATGAGACCCAGCATTCATGATATGCACGCTCTTAAGGCTGTGCAATTGGGCAATTAGTTGAATTAGTTGAAAGGGGTGTGTTAAAAAAAATAGCAGTGTGGCATTCAATCACTGAGGTCATCATTTTTGTGAAGAAACAGGTGTGAATCAGGTGGCCCCTATTTAAGGATGAAGCCAACACTTGTTGAACATGCATTTGAAAGCTGAGGAAAATGGGTCGTTCAAGACATTGTTCAGAAGAACAGCGTACTTTGATTAAAAAGTTGATTGGAGAGGAAAACCTATAAAGAGGTGCAAAAATGATAGGCTGTTCAGCTAAAATGATCTCCAATGCCTTAAAATGGAGAGCAAAACCAGAGAGACGTGGAAGAAAACGGAAGACAACCATCAAAAGGGATAGAAGAATAACCAGAATGGCAAAGGCTCAGCCAATGATCACCTCCAGGATGATCAAAGACAGTCTGGAGTTACCTGTAAGTAATGTGACAGTTAGAAGACGTCTGTGTGAAGCTAATCTATTTTCAAGAATCCCCGCAAAGTCCCTCTGTTAAAAAAAGGCATGTGTAGAAGAGGTTACAATTTGCCAAAGAACACATCAACTGGCCTAAAGAGAAATGGAGGAACATTTTGTGGACTGATGAGAGTAAAATTGTTCTTTTTGGGTCCAAGGGCCACAGGCAGTTTGTGAGACGACCCCAAACTCTGAATTCAAGCCACAGTACACAGTGAAGACAGTGAAGCATGGAGGTGCAAGCATCATGATATGGGCATGTTTCTCCTACTATGGTGTTGGGCCTATTTATCGCATACCAGGGATCATGGATCAGTTTGCATATGTTAAAATACTTGAAGAGGTCATGTTGCCCTATGCTGAAGAGGACATCCCTTGAAATGGTTGTTTCAACAAGACAATGACCCAAAACACACTAGTAAACGGGCAAAGTCTTGGTTCCAAACCAACAAAATTAATGTTATGGAGTGGCCAGCCCAATCTCCAGACCTTAATCCAATTGAGAACTTGTGGGGTGATATCAAAAATGCTGTTTCTGAAGCAAAACCAAGAAATGTGAATGAATTGTGGAATGTTGTTAAAATATCATGGAGTGGAATAACAGCTGAGAGGTGCCACAAGTTGGTTGACTCCATGCCACACAGATGTCAAGCAGTTTAAAAAAACTGTGGTCATACAACTAAATATTAGTTTAGTGATTCACAGGATTGCTAAATCCCAGAAAAAAATGTTTGTACAAAATAGTTTTGAGTTTGTACAGTCAAAGGTAGACACTGCTATTTTTTGAACACACCCCTTTCAACTAATACCCCAATTGCACAGCCTTAAGAGCGTGCATATCATGAATGCTGGGTCTTGTTTGTTTTCTGAGAATCTACTGAACCTACTGGTAACTTGTTTGCCACGTAGCAATAAAAATATAATAAAAACCTTGATTATTCTGGTTAGTCACATTGTACTGCTATTATTTTGAACAATACTGTATATGACGAACAGGAAGTAAGTAGACAAAAAGAAGAGTAGCTGCTAATGCTGCTTGCCAGTTAGCAAAAATTGTGTGAATGCTGTATCTCAAATTCTTCCATGTGATAAGTGAGTGTCATAAGTGTAAGTGGCGCAGCACCACCTTGTGTACCGGAAACACTGTCTACTGAATTTGCACGTTTACTCAGCGCACCTACAGTGAAAATCGCTTGGGTGTGAACATCTCAAAAACTTAAATCTCTACATTTACATAACTGTTTATTTCACAAAAAAGTTGTTGATTAGGCAGGAGTGTGGGCGGGACCTTGATATCGCGGCTCAACTTCGCGCTCACTACTGCGCAGACTCAGGCTCCAAGATGATACTGCGCAGATTCACTTACGTCAACGGAAAAAAGTGAAGGCACGTCGTCCATCTTTTTTTTTACTGTCTATTGCCGCTTTTCCATCACCAGTACCAGCTCAACTCGACTTGACTCGGTTCGACTCAGCTCGGCTCGCTTTTTTTAACTCCGTTTTCCATTACAGATAGTACCTCCACAATAGTTATTGGTCGTCATAGCAACGCCGCAGGAAACTGCCATGACGTAATCTTCTCTCGCTGGATCCTTTCTTCGGTATCCAAACAAAGGAAAGTCTGCACCTCCTCGTTTGACCACGGCGTATTCGTCCGAGTTGCCATAATAGTAAATAACATGCAATCTCTGGACAAACTATTTAAAAATGGTGCGGTTATTCAGGATACTCTGTATGTCGCGTGCAATGATGACGCAATGAACAGTGACGATTCTCTCTGACCAATCAGAAGTCTGCAGTGTTTTCACGTCACATTTTAGTGTCGCCTCAGCTCGCTCAGAACCTCGCCGGAGTTGGTACAGAAAAAGGTAACTGGAAGCAGGTACAGGTACAACTTTTACACAGTGGAAAACCAAACAAAGGCGAGCCGAACCGAGCCAAGCCGGTACTGTGTAGTGGAAAAGTGCCATATTTTTGTGATTGGTCAACCGCGTTTAGCACTTCAAAAGTGTCACAAAAACCAAGGTTTCTCCTAACACGACTCGACCAGGTCTCGCCCCAAAACCTTTTTCATGCTCAAACAGCAACATCACAAACTGAAGAGGGTTGAAAAGCATATTGGACCCCATTAAGAAATAGTTCTACCAGAAAGACTCAGGAGACCAGATGATATACGATAAAATAGCAAGTTTATTAACAGACCAGCAAGTATTTTAATTAGAGGTTCTTTGACGTAGACCCCTTCCGTAGCTCTCGTCTCAAGGGTAACGGACTCTGCATTTCCTGCCTGAAGATGAAGGTGGGGGCGCAGCCGACCCCCTGGGAGGTATAGATGGGACCATCCTGCTGGTGGTGTGGAGGATGGAGGTAATGTTGGCGTCAGCATCTTTGAACTCAGGCGTGACAGTACAGGTCTTTTATACTCTGAGAATTAGAACATGATTGGTTAGGTCTGGATGTAATGAGTGACGTAACATTTATTCTTCCTGGCAGAACTCGCGCTATGGCTTCATTTCACCACCAAGTTACAATTCACCATTTATTCACTCTATTTCTTTAACTAGTGGGGAGAATTACACTATTTAGTCTGAATTTCCCCATTTTAGAATGAAGGCCGTTACACTGAAGTACAATGTCACTGAAAGCAATTCTTAAGATTCTTAAGAATCAAGTGTGCACTTGAAGAGACCACGCGTGGCAGGTCAAGCATTGATCACTTGCATAAAGAGCTCTTGGCTTACTTTAAATTGGGTCTTACCTGAAGCAATCTGACTAACTCAAGTTAATGCACAAAACAATTATCCTTCTTAGCGCCCTGATTTAATCAGACTCTGTGTGTACAGGGAAATAAAGGTATGCCTCTTGCTAAGAAAGACAATTTCAAACGCATACGACCTCCCTCCCTTTAGAAAAATTAGAGCCAATGGAGATTACATAGAGAATTAAGCAGTTAGCTCTTACACACAAGTGTGTTTCTGTGCTAATGCTGGTGCCATTGATGGCTCCCTGCGCAGAAATTAGATGCAAACACTTGTGATGCGAGATGTGAGCACAATATATTTTTGGCAGGAAATGACAATGCGTTGGAATAGTAAAACAGAGTGGATGATCGTCCTATTTTAAAAACAAAGGACACACGAGTTGGTACAGAAGAATGTGTGTGTATGAAAGTGTTATTTTTTTAAATGTATTTTTTGAGACAGTGAAACTAATGCCATTTATCATTTGCAGCACAGTTACTTTTTTTTACATAATATAATAGGTTTCATGAAAGCCGAAAAAGATGTTCAAGACCAAGCAACATGGTAACAATGCATAATGCATAACATTTGAATGCATATTTACACAGGCCTAATAAAGAATATTGTTACAGTCAAAAATGTTTACAGTCAGAAGTGGGTTCAGTGAGGCTTCAGGCAATCCATTTGAATGTTAAGAGTTTCCTTCAAGTGGACCATCATCCACAGAAAAAAAATCCATTGAGTTTAATAATAAAGCATAAAAATAAAGCATTTTCTCATGGGGCCTTAGAGCTAGATGGACCAAACTATATTTTCTTTTGAACATAGGTCTACTGAGTAATTCTGTGTCCATAACATATCCCAACCCCTCCATTTACTGTTATCCACTTTTTTGACAAATTCTCTTCGCTCTGGCCAATTTGAATCTATAGTTATAAACTTGCTGTGTGACTGCAGATCAATTAGCATATTTTAAATAAGTATTTCCTATAAGCTATAGGGTTGTCTTCCTTGAGCTGTTTCCAATTTATGAGCTGTCCACAAGCTAGATGTTTTATTTGCATACTGAGCAATGCCTGCTATAGATGCATATAATGCAAATGATAAATGTATCTTCTTTTTTTTACCTCTTAAACTAGAGACACTGCACTGAATTTGTTCTGTGTGAAGTAAATCTTATACGGCATTTCTCTCATACTTTTTAGTATGCAAACCCTATTTAACTAATGTTCACTGTGTGTCAGTCTTGCTAACAGCAACTCTCTATTCATCAAGGAATCCTGAAAAAAATAACAGTTTTTAAAAATATTAAGCAGCATGACACTTTTCAACAGTCATAATAAAAATAAATGCTCCTTTAGCAGCAAATCACCCTAGCCACGGGTTGAATTTAATTTATAGGCTAATAAATACATTTTTCAATTGTAATCTTTTAAAAAAGCATCGGAAAAAGTGTTGTCAAAAACATAGATTTATACTGAAACGAATGAATATTGCTGGTGTTACAGGGCTGGAATTTCGGTGTGGGATTGCGCATATTACGCATAATTTTACACATTCTCACACCAAAAGTACAGGCACATAAAGTCGCCTCTCAGTACTAAATGAACTACTTTTTCGCTACTTTTTGCACTTAAGCGTTGAGAAAGAAAATGCATGTGTAACAGTACAATGGATCCGTGTGTCAGGTCTTAGAGTGACAGCAAACTAATATACCTGCTGCCAAATTATGAGATAATATTAAAAATATCTATTTTTCCCCATGGTATCGATGTCAAAATTATGGCCAGTGTAAAATTTGAGTGGCTAGTCACTTTGGAAAACCTCTAGCCACAGTGACTGATGAGCAAAAAAGTTAATGTCATGCCCTCACTACTGAAAATACTTTTCTTTTCTCTTCCTTTAAAAAAATAAAAATAAAATAATAATACAAGGAATTTTTCGGAATGCATTTCGGCCTTAATGGTCATATTAGATTTGAGGTAATTGTTTCATGTGTTCCTTCTAGACCTCTATCATGTGGAGATCCCTTGGATTGGTTTTCCATTCAAGACAAGTAATTCCAGCTGGCCGAGGTCAGGATGAGTTCAAGATCTCCCATAACCGTAAGCCCTGAGATCCCCAGCCGCAGCGCTAACCACCACAAGCGGCTATGGGCTGCACAAATGCGTGTCAGCTCCCAGGTTAGCACCTTATCCCTTTTATCAAGGGGAAAAAAGTATCCCACGCAAAACCCCCGCTCACTTGTGAGCACACGGCGTCTCTGTTACCGCGCGTTTGCAGAGAGAGAAAAATAAAGAGATGTATTCAGCCTCTCCATCTTGTGCTCCAAAAGATCCATTAGTATTCTGAGCAAAGCTTAGCCAGTGACAAGCCATACATCACCGTCACTGCAAAACGCTCTCTCTTTCTCTCCCTCTCTCTCCCTCTCTCTCGCCGCCCTGCAAATATGGGGAGCGCATGCTCTTTTGTTTGTATGCCACCCTCTGTCCTGCGAGTGTCCTCTAATCTGTGTCCGCAGACGGCGCACGCACACGTACCGCTTTTACAGCTCAGCCATTACCGAGGACGTGCCGGAGGAGTGAGGTGCATTCTGGGAAGGTCCGTAAGAAAGGGGCACTTTTCACGATGCAAGCACGACTGTCTCGCCAAACGTTCGTCCTTGACTAACCTTGTCCTTTTACAGAGCTATAAAAGAGCGCAGTAAATTACATTGATGGGTCCCTCAAAAATGGCCTCCTGTTTTACTGTTTTCAGCCTGACCGACGAGGTCCAATAACGCAAATTATTGGAAAACTTGAGATGCTGAACCACAAACACTACCGGTCTGTTGCATTCTGAATAATGTCTGCATTGTTATGCTGCTTTGAATGGCCAGGTAATACAAAAATGCACCCAGTGGAAGCATTATGATGAATAAGACAACACTTTTTGCCTCTAATATGTTTCCATGTGAACAAAACATAGACATTATCATATTTATTACTCTACTCAGCTCTGTGGAGATTCATATCATGTAATTTACACTGTATGGGACACAAACAAAAGCAGCGAACACATTTTTTCCCCCTCAGTCCCCTTCACTCTCAATAGACTCGATGATTGAGCTCAGTATATAAGTGAAAATGTCCGGCATGACTCAGCTCGAAACTGAATTCACATTAATAGCTCCTCAGCAGTGAGTTTTGAATCTTTCTTTCTTTCTTTTTTTCTTTTATGCTTGAGGAAAATGGTGAAATAGTAGATTTTGGATGTCCTCTGCAGTTCATCTCGCAAGCATTACTGGAATTCCTGTTTGAGTTCTTCCTCTAGATATTTGAAAAAGATGAGGGAAATGCATTTCTTCGAAGCTTTGAAAAGGTTTTTAAAAAAAATAAAAAGAGGTAGAGAATGCTTTATTCAAAATAAAAGTGCTATTGTTCCTTGAACAATATTTGTTCCTTGTGTCTCAAATGTGAACTTTGGTCTCTGTAGGAACAAGGCGAAGTGGGTTTATTTGCTTGTTTGTTTGGATCAGATGCTCCATTTGTGTCATGGCAAGGCGATGCATAAATATGGTTTAGGTTTGCAGGTGTGTGTGTGTGTGTATGTGTGTGTGTGTGTGTGTGTGTGTGTGTGTGTGTGTGTGTGTGTGTGTGTGTGTGTGTGTGTGTGTGTGTGTGTGTGTGTGTGTGTGTGTGTGTGTGTGTGTGTGTGTGTGTGTGTGTTTATGTGAGTATGTGAGTATGTCACACAGATCTGGCCTTGTTAATGCATCGCCCCTGAGAATGTGTTTTCGGTCGGAAAGACTGATTAGGGATATACGAAAGGTGAATCAAGGCAGGTGTTAAATCTGGAGCAAGAGCAGGGGACAGGGATGCACTTCTGTGCTTTAACTGCCCCGATAGAAGCTGACTGGGTCAGGCAACTGACCTGGTGAAAGGTCAAGGTGACTTGACCAAACAAGCGTCTGTTGGACCTCTTCTTCAGCTGTGAGGTCAGGAGTTGTGTTCTGTGAACGACCTCGGAATCACCTGCTTTTGGAAGTGACTGAACAGTATGCTAACCCCACATGTCCTCTTTCTTAAAGTAACAAGTATGACAAAGAAGTACATGTTTTATGTCCTGGTGTTTGTACACTATACATCTTTAAGACAAGTGAACAGTATTTCAAAAATGAAAGTTCTGCCACTTTACTCACCTTATGAAACAGTGAGTGTCTTTCTCCTAAAGAACACAAAAGATGATGTTAGTTTCATTTTATTTATTTATTTTTTATAGAAAGGAAAATATATGGGACAAATGCTGAAGAGCTCAAAATTGGCACAAAACACCATGAAATAAGTCGATACTCAGAGGTATGAATGATGGGAAGTGTGGATGATAGCTTTGTGTTGAAAGCTATCATCCACACTTCTAGAAATTCAACTTGTTATTCAGCTATATCAGGTCTGTCATTGTTTCTATATAATAAGGATTAGATAAAAAAAGTAAAATTATCAATGTACCTAATACCTAACAGCACCACCAAATACGCAATTGCTCTATTTTGTACATGTAATACGTATATTTGGTGGTGATATACAAACACAAAAC
This sequence comes from Gobiocypris rarus, assembly GCA_023029165.1. Classification (NCBI taxonomy): domain Eukaryota; kingdom Metazoa; phylum Chordata; class Actinopteri; order Cypriniformes; family Gobionidae; genus Gobiocypris; species Gobiocypris rarus. The sequence goes on along the minus strand of CM040921.1, from coordinate 6,846,234 downwards.
TTATGAGTAATGTGGAAATTGTTCATCATAGATATTCTTGGTGTTCCACTGCAGAGAGAAAGTCATAAGGGTTTGGTAGGGTCCAAGGGTGCTTAAATGTTGACAGACTTTTTATTTTATTTTATGGAAGGGCTATTACTTTAAATGCGGTCACTGTGTTTTTGAAAAACCCGGGTATGGATAAATAGTAGTGAAATGAGGACTGAGAAATACGGCAGCTGTTTTTACTGACATGTAAGATTGCAGCATGAGCAAAACAAGGAGACTTTTTTCATTTTCATCTTGACACTTCCTCATTTGTCCACTAGTGGGCACTCATACTACACTATGTCATTATGCAGAAACCGCTGTTGTATCTCTCTTCTCCTGCATTAAAGCCGCAGGCGCCGTTGCTACGCAGAGCCCTGTGGAGACCAAGCCGTAACCCGGCTCACTCATCAGAGCGACAGGGAGAGAAAATGTCAGCCCGCTGAAGGTTGGTGAGGTGGCGACGTAATTAATTAATGTTTTGATTTGGTGGCGTTTCATTTTGGCGCAGCGCGAGAGAGTGGCATTTAAAAGGGGGAGATATTAATGAATGCAGTGCTGTCGTTAAAGCCATCATATTGTGGATATTAATGAAAGGAGAGGAGGAGGGCATGCTGACACCGAGGAGGAAGAGCGAAGAGGGGAAATGACACAGAGAGAGTTTTGAGTGCAGGCGCACAGGTGAAGACAGCACACCCTTTATCCCTCATTTCTGCAAAACCCAACAGCTCAAAGACATATTCAGTGCAACCTTTGCTGTGCAGTGTGTAAATATCAACGTCTGTAAAGTCTTTCATAGTTCCTCTGTCGAGTTCATCTGCTAGCCTCCTCCCTCTCAAGGCCATATCTGTGTGTTCAAGCCCCGGGCTGAATTCATCTCCTGATGTGCTTTTCACAAGCACTGACAGGCCTGTTTGAGGCATCATGGGATGGAAGAACCTCTTCAGAATTGACGTTTTTTGACTTCTTTTCTCGCCGCGTGCGGACGCCCATCCTCACGTCTCTCCTTCCGAGCTGCCTCCGCTATCTATTCCGATCCAGCATTTGCTGAAATGTCTCCGAGCTCTTCCGCAGTCTCAATTACCAGTGATGGCAATCTGCTCGTGCAACCAGAGGCTGCTGCAGGTGGCTCGCCCCTGGGGAACAATATGGAGGAGGCAGGCTGTGTGGCAGCAGCGATTCTGTGAGAGTGAAATGCATACACAGGTCCAGAGATGGGAAAAGAGAGTAATGCAGAGGGAAGTTAGTTTTGTCATATTCCTTGATTCTGCTCGTTTTGCACATTGAAACCCTGATTCACCTGTTTGGCGTTGCAAATTAGTTATGTACTAAAATTTCTGCAACAAAAAATAATCAGATTTTAGGTTTTGGATGACTGAAAGGATTCAGCAAAATTATGACGTTTAATTAGCGATTCTCCAATGGTGTATTTTGACCGTCAATGACTACAGGTCCTTCTAAAAAAATTAGCATATTGTGATAAAAGTTCATTATTTTCCATAATGCAATTATAAAATTAAAATTTCATATATTTTAGATTCATTGCACACCAACTGAAATATGTCAGGTCTTTTATTGTTTTAATACTGATGATTTTGGCATACAGCTCATGAAAATCTAAAAAAATTAGCATATTTCATCCAACCAATCAAAGAAATGTGGTTTTTAATACAAAAAAAGTCAAACTTCAAATAATTATGTTCAGTTATGCACTCAATACTTGGTCGGGAATCCTTTTGCAGAAATGACTGCTTCAATGCGGCGTGGCATGGAGGCAATCAGCCTGTGGCACTGCTGAGGTGTTATGGAGGCCCAGGATGCTTCAATAGCGGCCTTAAGCTCATCCATAGTGTTGGGTCTTGCGTCTCTCAACTTTCTCTTCACAATATCCCACAGATTCTCTATGGGGTTCAGGTCAGGAGAGTTGGCAGGCCAATTGAGCACAGTAATACCATGGTCAGTAAACCATTTACCAGTGGTTTTGGCGCTGTGAGCAGGTGCCAGGTTGTGCTGAAAAACGAAATCTTCATCTCCATAAAGCTTTTCAGCAGATGGAAGCATGAAGTGTTCCAAAATCTCCTGATAGCTAGGCTGCATTGACCCTGCCCTTAATAAAACACAGTGGACCAACACCAGCAGCTGACATGGCACCCCAGACCATCACTGACTGTGGGTACTTGACACTGGACTTCAGGCATTTTGGCATTTCCTTCTCCCCAGTCTTCCTCCAGACTCTGGCACCTTGATTTCCGAATGACATGCAAAATTTGAGCGACAGTCCAGTGCTGCTTGTCAGGCGCTTCTGCTGCTGTTTCTGGTTCAAAGGTGGCTTGACCTGGGGAATGCGGCACCTGTAGCCCATTTCCTGCACACGCCTGTGCACGGTGGCTTTGGATGTTTCTACTCCAGACTCAGTCCACTGCTTCCGCAGGTCCCCCAAGGTCTGGAATCGGTCCTTCTCCATGATCTTCCTCAGGGTCCGGTCACCTCTTCTCGTTGTGCAGCGTTTTTTGCCACACTTTTTCCTTCCCACAGACTTCCCACTGAGGTGCCTTGATACAGCACTCTGGGAACAGCCTATTCATTCAGAAATTTCTTTCTGTGTCTTACCCTCTAGCTTGAGGGTGTCAATGATGGCCTTCTGGACAGCAGTCAGGTCGGCAGTCTTACCCATGATTGCGGTTTTGAGTAATGAACCAGGCTGGGAGTTTTTAAAAGCCTCAGGAATCTTTTGCAGGTGTTTAGAGTTAATTAGTTGATTCAGATGATTAGGTTAATAGCTCGTTTAGAACCTTTTCATGATATGCTAATTTTTTTAAATAGGAATTTTGGGTTTTCATGAGCTGTATGCCAAAATCATCAGTATTAAAACAATAAAAGACCTGAAATATTTCAGTTGGTGTGCAATGAATCTAAAATATATTACATTTTAATTTTATAATTACATTATGGAAAATAATGAACTTTTATCACAATATGCTAATTTTTTGCGAATGACCTGTATATTTACATGCACACTCATTGTAAACACAATACTTTGATCAAATTGATGCGGATAAGCTCATAATGGTAGCAACCGTAGTCATCAGTATGTAGCATTTGCTGATTTTAATAGCATAGAATTTCCACTTTCAGCCTGGACAGAAATATAGCTTGTTGCTTATTTGCCATGCATCCTGATAGGTGCTGATTAGGCAAGACAAAATGTTAATACATTAACATTGCCGTATTCAGTAACATGCTAAAGCTATTCCAAGTTGTCATGATTGATTGTTTATTTCTTCATCTTATCAAAAAATATTATCAGCCCATTGTACATGTTTTAGTTTGATAAAATGCAGTAAAAATGTAACATAAACTGAATGAGAGCTTTTTCAGAACTCCAAAATCCAATCTTTATATGATTTTCCACATAAACCAGTTTTGTAGTCAGACTCTGAGGCTGGAATCAAAATTCTGTTTCTGTTCTATCTCCTTTGGGTCGAGATAAATGCGATATCTGTATCGTTTTTTTCTTATTATTAGATGTAAATTGCTCAGAAACTATACAGATGGCCTTTTTATAGACCGATATTTCTTAGTTGCCCTTGACAGACCCTCTAAATTTAATTTGCCTGCATTTTACAAAAAGTTCAGCATTCTGATGTCATTGGAATGCATTTCTCCTCCATTTTTCCATGTTCTTGAAAGCCCACATTGCACTGCTCACCATTACAAATTTGAACCCTGTTACGGTCACAATCAATTCCATTCTTCTGTGCATTATTGCTCTGGTGTAGGAGACATGAGTCCAGAGATCTCATTAGTTTAAAACAAAGTTATGCATTTCCCTGCCTGGTCTAACGATCCATGGCAATCTCTGAACGCTAAAGACAGGAGTTTGACCGTAATAGTACTCAAAATGAGGAGAAAATGTGAGCAGGAATCTCAGAGAGCTGCTCTGTCTTTGATTTATTGAATGCTCACTCTTGGAAACTCTTGGAAGACTGCGTGAACGCAGGCAAATGGAATTAAGTTTTTAAATTTAGCCATCATCCTCCAAGGATGTCATGTTGAAAATCCCAATATAAGCGACATGGTTTGGACGTGCTCTTTGAAGAATTTGAGAATTAGGACACAATGCTCAGTGATCAAATTTAATTTGGTATAAAAAGGGGCACTTTCAAAAAGCCTGAAGTTATTTTTCACGACAAGACAGCAAATCTCCATTTAGAACCTAGGGAAAAAACAGAAAAAAAAAACGTTGAATTATGCACTTTTTTTTTTTTCACCCAGTCTTGTAATTGGTTTTGCTGAGATGACATTTCATCATAAACATCGGCATATTTGTCCTTAAAGACTTTGAGTAAGAAGCTGCGAATTATGTGAATGTATTTATACAACAGTTAGTTCTGGTCCTTGAATCTCAAAAAGGCTGAGAGCCTTTTCCAGCCATGCAATATTGTACTAATTCCATAAACCGTTTTACAATTTGTATCAATCCACTAGTTTCTGCTAGATTTAAACTGGCCACATTTCTCACCATAATCTTACAAATACTACCATGATTGTCATGAAATGTAGTTTTAAGAGGTGTTTTTTTTTTTTTTTGGTAACTCTTTAGTATGGGGAACACATTCACTATTAACTACGACTTTTGCCTCAATAAACTCCTAATTTACTGCTTATTAATAGTTAGTAAGGTAGCATTTAAGTTTAGGTATTGGGTAGGATTAAGGGTAGAATAAGGTCATGAAGAATAAGGCATTAATATGTGCTTTATAAGTACTAATAAACCGCCAATATCCTAGTAATATGCATGCTAATAAGCAACTAGTTAATAGTTAATAACTGAACCCTATAAAGGTTTTTTTTTAGGTAAGAATGTAGTTGTTTAGACCTCAAACATGTGATTTTTATATAAACAATAGTGCCTGTTTAAAAATGTTCAGACGTTTTCGGAGATGTAAGCCCAAGGGTTTCATAACTTTCTATTTTTAAAATAACTTAAATCCTGTATTTGCTAGAATGCTGCGATTGTACTTATAATAACAACTTATAATATAATAATGGTTATTATTGTTCATTTAAATATTACTCTTCAATAAATATTTTATTTTATAATATGCTGTATTTGATATTGAGAATGGGTCTGTTAGTGATTGTAATTTTGACTTCAGTGAAAGACTGTATATATGAGTCAGTAGTACTTTTAGGTAACACTTTAGAATAATGGTCGTTAGTTAACATTAGTTAATGTATTAACTAATATGAACTAACCATGAGCAGTTAATGTGTTACTGAATTTGTTCATCTTTAACGTTAGTTAATAAAAATACAGTTAAATAACAGATAAATAAATGCTTTATAAGTGCAGATGGTTATTAGTTCAGGTTAACTAATGTATTTAACTAATGTTAACTAATGACCATTATTCTTAAGTGTTACCGACTTTTATGTTGAAAGGGGCTGAAACAAGGTTGTAAACAACAATATTTTTTTTACTTGAACCCCTTTAGCGTCAAGGATCACAGACGGCCCCAGATTACTGTTGTTCAACATTTACTGCATGTTAAAACATCACATCTGGACAAACTGAGTATCATTAGAAATATTAAAGACTCTGGCTTCGATATTTGACCATTGTTTATGATAAAACTAGGTTGCAGTGACATTAATTTCTTAAATCTCTAATGAACAATATTTTGAGTAGAATATAAACACGAATAAAAAGCCAGTTACGTGTTCTCTGTTTTATTTGTGGTCACGTATCGTACTAGACCGCTCCCTTTAGGGCTCTTAGTCAAAAAGTGCACATATTTGGAGAAATAGATTTATTATCACATGTCTGCAAAATATTTTGTCATACAGAATAACATTTCTATAATTTCTCACTGAATTATGCAATCCGAAGATCTGAACGACATTCAGAGCGAGCTCTGTGTCACTGGACGTCACTTATGAACTCAGAGCTTTCTCATTCGCTGTACAGCTGTCGATCATCTTACGTTAGTCAACATGACTGTAATCCCTGCCTTCCTGCATCTCACGCTGTTCTGCACACTTCCTGGTTCTCATCCTTTCGTTGTAAACATTGGCAAAACGTTTATACACGTGAAACAAGAAGCTAATAAATGCATAATTACGATGGCATGGTTTGTGTGTGATTTTTCTTGTGATTTTGTGTATTTTCATTTGAATAAAGAATGTACATGCTAAGCAAGTGTAGCGATTATCTCCATTTAAAATGCTACATATAACATATTTTAACATCATTGTATGACTGAAATCCATTCGAGTTCCCAATTGGAAGTAAATACAAACACTCACTGGCTGTTTAAAGTGAGTTTTGAGTTAAAGTGTAATATTAATCTTTATATTGTGGTATGCAATTATATATATACATATATATATATATATATATATATATATATATATATATATATATATATATATATATATATATATATATATATATATATATAATATATATATATTCTTCTCACAATAAGGTTGAACATTTCAGGCTATTTGCAATTTTAGAATACATATGCATCCTCTGAGAAGATATGAAAACATAATACTCATAATAATTCAGATTTAGTATCATTCAAATGTGGTTTTATGAATTTTCCCTGCATTTATAAAAGCAAACAGACATTATCTGCCAGTCATCTGTGTTTACTGTATTTGAATTTCCATTTAATAAGTTGTAATGTCATAAATATGCATATTTCTGATTAGATCAAAACAGTGCTGGGAAGGGTAAGGTGCTATTGTTATGAATACAGATGTATTTAAGATTCTGCGAGGATGTCTGCTGATTCCAGTTTGTATGCATATGTATATAAATCTGTACACTAAGCTCAAGCATGCAAACAAAGACTGCAAAGCCTTCTGCTTTAGAAAGCAAACTCCATAGCTCTGTTCCAAAACCTAGCCAGCTGTCTACCTACACAGCACTTTAAGGCATTATAGATAGCAAGACTCGAGGGCTGTTATGACAGGTTGTTCCTTCTAAGATGCCTTCAAAATCTAGGGCAGCATCATGCATATGCTTCACAGAAAAGGTAACCACATGATGCATTGCTTCAAAAAAAGTTAAATTAAATAAGACTTTTTTATTTTAAATACATTTATTTATTGTTTCTATTCCATGTTGAATGAAAAGTTTTTGTTTTGTGTTTGCTGCTTAGAGTTGCTGCTTATGCAGAAAAAAAAAGAAACAAGCCTAAGATGGTTAGCCGCTGGTTTAAGCTTGTCTGGCCACATTGCTATTTGGCCAATTAAAGTGTGCTAAACTTGTCTAAAACCAACCTGACCAGGCTGAGAGACTGAGAGAACTGTCTCACACACTGGCTGTAGTAACACATGACAAAGAAAAAAGTTCAAAACGGTCTTTAATAGTATCCACAGCTAAATACTAACAGGGGCAGGCAAGCAAAACACAACCATAACATTGACAAGATCTAACAATACTGAACTAAAACAAGGGAACTTAAATGCAATGAGGATAATTAAAGTCACACACCTGAACTGAATAACAAATCACATTAGTGTCCATGACGACAGATTGACAGTGCGAACCGAACACAAAGTCCAAACAAAGGGAAATTGTGACAGTATGTCCCCTCCCATAGTGCGCGGCCTCGCGTCGTAATAGATAGGATGAGGGAGGGGAGGGTGTGGGCTCTTGGGATGGATGAGGAGATGGCAAAGGGTTGGATAGGAGTGGGTAAAGGGATATTGAGAACAGGCAAAGTGGAGGAGGCTTGGTGGAAGGCGAAGATCCGGGAGGAGGTAAGATAACAGGGACAGTCCAGGATGGATCATTGGTGGATGAATCCAGGGATGGCCTTGAAGAGGGTCGTGTGGATGGAGACCCAGGACACAGCCAGGAATGTGGATGGAGATGGAGAGTCAACATAAAGGCCTAGGCTGCCGTGACGGAGCCGCAACGATGACCCCCTGAGGTGGAAGCGGGTATCTGGAGGGCAGAAATGGAGCTGAGTACTTAGGGCAACGGGTCCAGTTGGAGTGGAGTACTCAGAGGCTGGAGGTGGAGCCATGGGCTTCTCTCATCCAGGAGGAGATGGTTCCCAGCGGGTCTGAGGGTAGTTGCGCCTCTGAGTGGAGGCTGAGGATCCTCTGGTCCACTCCACATATGCGACGAAGCTTCCTAGAGGCCTCTTCCCAGCTGTACTTTCGTGGTGGTGTTCAGGCTGGTGTACAGGGCAACTGGAAGGGAAACTGGTAGGCGAGTTTGAGAAAAAACCTTTTAAATGTTTCTCGAGGGAGCCTTCTCCCTGTTCAAGGCACATGAATTGTACAGCAGGGAGGCCCATGATAAAAAGAAAGTCCAAACGAACTCACAAATGGATAAACAAAAAAGGAATAACAAAACTTTCAATGCTAATTTTTTCTTGGTCGGGTCTTATATCACACACTGGCTGTAGTAACACCCACAACGAAGAAGATGAAGATTCAAAACAGACTTTAATAGTATAGTATCCACAGGCAAATCCTAACAGAAGCAGGCAAGCAAGCATAATCATAACATAAAGAGACCCAACAATACTGTACTGAAAAAAAGGGAACTTAAATACACAAACACACACCCTATTTTCTTTAGCAGGGTTGAAACTTGGAATATGTTTGTTTTCTAGCTGGTCCAGGCTGGTCTTGAGGTCTAGACCACTTTAGCTGGTCCTATTATTTTAATGGGATTAAACTGGATTTGGTATACGTTTTAACTGATTAACAGGCTAATAGGAAGATTGAAAACCAAGTTCCTTGTTTCAAAACAGTGGGATTTTCCTGCTTAGAGGTAGAGGACACCTGCAATGTATATAATAAAACTACATTTGTATGTAAATTACAACATTTTTCAGTGTCTAATGTAAGCAGCGAGGATGATGAATGGATATGTTTTGTGTATGAATATGCTTGTGTGTAGAATACTGTATATGTAGGGCGAAAGACACCATAGGCATTTAAAAGGACACTCAATTTTCAGACTAGTGGTCTATCAACATGGGATGTGAAATAACCACATTTTTTATTCTTAATTTACCTCACTTTTGAATATTTGGTTACACCTTTGAACATAAGGATTATGAGGGTCCCTTCAATGTTCTGAAGGGCCAAAAAATCCCATTCCACACAAAAAGAGACAAAGAGACCACAAAGGAAAAATAAAAAGGGAATTATCACAAGGCTAATAATCAGCAGGCACACTGAGACATTTTAATTCATTCAAAACACTACGACAGAAAAATGGTGGCTAGAATCACAATATCTGTTCCTGTTCTGTTCTGACAAAATAAATAAGTAAATAAGCTCTAGCAAGCTAAATAAATAAAAGTCGATTTCCTCCCTCCTTCACTGTGTGGATGAGCAGAAGTGAATGTGGTGCCAAGCAGACCATGAAAGGAGATTATCGGAGAGAGAGAGTGAGAGAAACGCTTCGCCTAGTGGAGAACACTTCCTCAAACAATGACGGTGAAGACTTAACCAAACAAACAGCGGAAGAACAATAGGAAATATGAAGTGAGGACACACTTGAGACAGGGAAAGGTTTCCTCTGCACAGCGTTATTTGCTGCTCGGCTGAGTCCGTGGCTCGCCTTTACACCAGTCAGAAGGTACCGTACAATAGGTCTGTCTGTGATTATTGTGCTTAATAACTGAGATTTTTTGAGCCCCTTTTGAATGACTGGAATTTTACAAGCTCCCATTTTGCTTGCTTCACCGGTTCAGCCGGCTCCTATTACATTACATTTCTGTCGATCAGAGGTTTTTTTTAGGATAACAATCAGAAAACTTTCATTTTAAGATTTGCTTTTGTTTATTACTGTTGAACTTTCTGCTGTAGCTGGTGGTCCTTCACTTTTTCAACTAGATGTGTTATACACACACCTAAAGGATTATTAGGAACACCATACTAATACTGTGTTTGACCCTCTTTCACCTTCAGGACTGCCATAATTCTATGAGGCATTGATTCAACAAGGTGCTGAAAGCATTCTTTAGAAATGTTGGCCCATATTGATAGGATAGCATCTTGCAGTTGATGGAGATTTGTGGGATGTGCATACAGGGCACGCTCCGTTCCACCACATCCCAAAGATGCTCTATTGGGTTGAGATCTGGTGACTGTGGGGGCCATTTTAGTACAGTGAACTCATTGTCATGTTCAAGAAACCAATTTGAAATGATTCGAGCTTTGTGACATGGTGCATTATCCTGCTGGAAGTAGCCATCAGAGGATGGGTACATGGTGGTCATAAAGGGATGGACATGGTCAGAAACAATGCTCAGGTAGGCCGTGGCATTTAAACAATGCCCAATTGACACTAAGGGGTCTAAAGTGTTCCAAGAAAACACCCCCCACACCATTACACCACCACCACCACCCTGCACAGTGGTAACAAGGCATGATGGATCGTTGTTCTAAATCAGTTTACACCAAATTCTGACTCTACCATCTGAATGTCTCAACAAAAATCGAGACTCATCAGACCAGGCAACATTTTTCCAGTCTTCAACTGTCCAATTTTGGTGAGCTTGTGCAAATTGTAGCCTCTTTTTTTTTTTTTTTTTTTTTGTAGTGGAGATGAGTGGTATCCGATGGGGTCTTCTGCTGTTGTAGCCCATCCGCCTCAAGGTTGTGCGTGTTGTGGCTTCACAATTGTTTTGCTGCATACCTCGGTTGTAACGAGTGGTTGTTTCAGTCAAAGTTGCTCTTCTATCAGCTTGAATCAGTTGGCCCATTCTCCTCTGACCTCTAGCATCAACAAGGCATTTTCGCCCTCAGGACTGCCGCATACTGGATGTTTTTCCCTTTTCACACCATTCTTTGAAAACCCTAGAAATGGTTGTGCGTGAAAATCCCAGTAACTGAGCAGATTGTGAAATACTCAGACCGGCCCGTCTGGCACCAACAACCATGTCACGCTCAAAATTGCTTAAATCACCTTTCTTTCCCATTCTGACATTGAGTTTGGAGTTCAGGAGATTGTCTTGACCACACCCCTAAATGCATTGAAGCAACTGCCATGTGATAGGTTGATTAAATAATTGCATTAATGAGAAATTGAACAGGTGTTCCTAATAATCCTTTAGGTGAGTGTATATAGGCTATACCTAAACCAGACCAAGGGCCAGATTTACAACAGCTTGCTCCAGCACAAACCAATGTCGTTAAAAAATACTGTCAGGACTTACTAAAGACACACAGTGAAAAATTATTGTTGAAAAGTCATGGACACAGTTATTTTTCCAGTTCTTATTTAATATGCATTTGTAGGGGTTTCTCTTTCAGATGCAAAATGTATGGGAGGAGAGTACACCAATCAGGCATAACATTATACATTACAGCTTCCTAATATTTTGTTGGTCCCTCTTTTGCTGACAAAACAGCCCTGACCCGTCGAGGCATGGACTCCACTACACCCCTGAAGGTGTGGTGCGGTATCTGGCACAAAGATGTAAGAAGCAGATTGTAACGCAGTTCGTGGAAGGAAGGAGGCGAGAACCCTTGAACATTCAAACACTTTAATAAAAGGAATAAACCAAACGCAAGAAAACCATGGGCAGCCCCACGCTCCTCCCATGTCGCTCGTTCGTCCACCTCACCACATACCCCACTCGCCCCATCGCCTACTCCCGGGGGCCGCGTCTGGGGTATGGGCAGAAGAGACTAGAGAAACGGGAGACGGAGACACAGGAAGCGACAGGACGACAGAGTGGAGAGAGGGAAAAAAAAGAAAAGAAAAAATTCTGGACACACTGCAGCTCGGTCCTCAGCCAGCCGAGAGGCTCTTCCTCGTGGTGCCATGTGATGGTACTGGACACTCGATGGATGGCTATATCCTCCTCCGCCCCTGGCGGCGGCGTGGCTCCTCCGATTGAGGGCAGCCGGCAGCGAGCCAGCGCTTATATGCCTCCGAGCTCTCTCATGAGAGGACTTCCAGACCAGTATGCCTCGCTGCAGGTGATGCTCATTATCAGTCACGTACCGGTCTCCACTCGCTCCTCCCATGTTGCTCATTTGTCCACCTTGCCACACAGATCTTTTAAGTCCTGTAAGTTGCGAGGTGGTGCCATGGATTGGACTTGTTTGTTCAGCACATTCCACAGATGCTCGATTAGATTAAAATCTGGGGAATTTGGAGGCCAAGTCAACACCTCATGTTGTGCTGCTCAAACCATTCCTTAATCATTTTTGCTTTGTGGCAGGGTGCATTATCCTGCTGAAAGAGGCCACAGCCACCAGGGAATACCGTTTCCATGAAATGGTGTAAATGGTCTGCAACAATGCTTAACTGGGTGGTACGTGTCAAAGTAAAATCCACATGGATGGCAGGAGCCAAATTGTCCTAGCAAAACATTGCCCAAAGCATCACAGTGCCTCTGCCAGCTTGACTTGTTTCCTTAGTGCATCCTGGTGCCATGTGTTCCCCAGGTAAGCAACACACACGCACCTGGCCATCCACATGATGTAAAAAGAAAACCTGATTCATCAGACCAGGCCAACTTCTTCCATTGCTCCATTGTCCAGTTCCAATGCTCACATGCCCACTGTTGCTGCTTTTGGCAGTGGACAGGGGTCAGCATTTCCTGCTTCTAACACATTAACTTTGAGGACATAATGTTCACTTGCTGGTACTGTGATGAAGAGATAATCAGTGTTATTCACATCAACTGTCATAATGTTATGCCTGATCAATGTTTTTAAAATAATCATGCAAGGGGATTTGCGAAGGTTGGCGCTAATCAATTCTCTGGTGTTTGCGCCATAAAAGCATGTCTTAAACCAGACTCTAACTGGTGGACTGCTGTGGTCATTATGTTAATGACCCAGCTATGTCTGTTCTATAATTTGCGTGTCATCAGTAGATCATGTGCAGAACTTTCCACTCTCATCAGCTATATTTTTGGAATTGCACTCACATAATTTGCCCTGTTTAGTACATTTGGCTCCAAGTTTTTAACTTGTTTTTAGTAAAAATATCTAAAAATCCTTAAATTTGTCAATTTACTTCAGAAGCAACACTGTTTAAGATGTTAAGGCTTGTTTTCATTAACTTATTTTGCGATACTTCACTGGCAGATTTTCTGACAGAACTGTGAAAAGATTTAGTTGTGTTTGCTAAGGCAAGCATCACTAATTGGTACAGCTCTGAAAAAATGTCCTTTTCAAATTATTGTCATTTTCTGTACTATTTCAAAGGGGACCTATTAGACGGAAAATACATAATAAAGTTCTCATGCTATTCTTCTGGCAGGATCATTTTATTTAGCAAAATATCTCACCATTCACTTGTGTCCAGGTCACACTCAATTACCATTATATGTTTGGTCTAAAACACAACTACTCTTATGTTTTTACCACAGGACAGCAATTGCGAGTACATTTTCTGTCCTCTTTGTAGGATAGTTATATAAAGAGTGTACAAAGTAACATATCTTTAGCAACAGTGTGAAAGTGAATAGCACATAACAGGCACAATAGCTGTATAAAAAACATACATAACTATCGGTTCAATATGCGTCACATGACTAAACATTTTCAAATACTTCCATTAGACACTACAATGCGTAAACAACATCTTCAAATTTATCGACTCTGGAAAGCATTTTCAAAAAGCTCAGTTTGCACAGGACAAACACGTCCTCTCGGAAGGCCAAAACGGAGAAAACGAGATGTATTTTCAAACGAAATCGTATTAATGACGGCAATCTTGTATTGTTATATTGCTGACCATCTATGGTTTAATACACAGAAATCTGTCAAAATGTCCCCAAAGTGAGTATTCATGTAAACACTGTCGACATGCGTTGTTTTTCTTTACTCTCTCTCTCTCTCTCTCTCTCTCTCTCTCTCTCTCTCTCTCTCTCTCTCTCTCTCTCTCTCTCTCTCTCTCTCTCTCTCTCTCTCTCTCTCTCTCTCTCACACACACACACACACACACACACACACACACACACACACACACACGTTGGGTTTCATTGTTTCAATGTCAGGAGATTTTCAAGGACAAGTATTTCAGATATTGACATCTTTGTGACATTTTGCCCTCATAACGTAGGGTTTACCTGGACCACAAAAAGACACGCACACACACAAAAAAAGGCTCTTTAGTCAAAAAAGGTTCCTGAACCATTCCCTAGCATCATGTGTTTTGCAGGGTCAATAACCAAAAAATCTTGTTTTTTGGTTATGGTTTTGGTGAGCTATTATTTAAAAAAAAAAACATTTTCACATGGCTTTTTACTTTTCCCGTGAAGTGTAGATATTTACTTCTTTTGATTTGTAATTTGACATTTAAAGTGTGAACCCAACACATTCACCTTTTTTAGTCAGATGTGTTGACACTATTTATCCGAAGCCCTTTTGAAGTTTAATGAAGCCCTTACTTGCATATATAGTTTAGCTCTTAGCTCATGTCATTCTTTTTCATGTTGATATGCTTCTAAATATTCCAAAATTGTGCTAATATTCAACCCCTGTCAAGCAATGTAGTATGAATTTACATGAGGGTCATTATTTAATCGTAATTTTATGACCTGGTCAATCTTGCAGCATAACCCTTCGGTCTGTTTTAATGAGGCTTCAATTATGGTTATGCATGTGTTTAAATACCAATGTTATAAATTGCTGTTTCTCAGTTGACGAGTAAAAGAGTGATACATGTTACTGAGGCATGTTTATATCGTACATTATTGCTTTTTTATCGTGGGTTATATTGCACCATTTTTTTTTCTTTCTGAGGAATATGTCTCATAATTACAGTGCATTATAGTGTAATCTGAGCTGTACAGATGTGCTTTACTGATGTTGTTAAAATGGCTGCTTTACCACAACACCACAATAAATAAAGCAGGCTGCATCTCTGTTACTGCACATATTGTTTTGTGGTTTGTGGAAACTAATCAAGGTTTGTTTCAGGACATATATTGATGCCTCACAGTTTGGTCTTCAACAAAAGCGAAAAGATCAATCTTTCTAAATCGCCTTCTCGCTGCACATTGAGTGGAACAAATAGTACACATTACTGGTGATAAAATAGACAATGCCATGGCGGCCCACTTCTAAATGCTCCCAAGCCAGCTGTTTTTGCTTCCTGCCTTCAAATGCAACCTTGAACGTGTTTTTTTTTTCTTTCTTTTTTTTCTGTTCATAGCTACTTATGTATTTCAATGCAGAAACTGTGCGCCTTTATGCTTGCTTTTGGGTCACAGTGTCAATCCCATAGTTATACTACAAATATTACGCCATTGTACCACTGTGTATGGGTCATGACCTTTGCCTCTTTGTTTTTCTGAACACCAGCCAGTTCCTTGTCCAGAGTTGCAGCCTGGAGCCTGAGAGACAATTCTGCAAGACGCCAAATCGCCTGGAACTGCTCTAGTCCAACGCTTCCAATGAACCGCTAGAGGAACAAAGGCAAGCATCCCGCCTTCGTGTTTGCCTCAGAGAAGGCAGCACATGTGGCACGTTGATAACTGCTTGCTTGAGTGTTCGTTTTATTCCAGCGTGTCCTCATGTGCATTTAGCGGCGTGTGAGGGCTGGCGGAAGAGGTTGAAAAGGTTTCAATTTAATTAAGGTATGCTGATTTGTAATTGTACACTGCACAAATAACATTATTGTTTAATCCAAAGAAGATGGATCCTGTTCAGGAAACTCAGTTAGGGTAATAGAGTGCTGCAGGGATGACCAATTTTTTGTTGGCCAAAAGTTAGCATTTTAGTACTTCCAATTCCATCACCTTCTCCAAATGGGCTTTTGGTTAAAGTCTGTGGTTAAACAAGCTCAAAATATTTGCATGTTTTATTTTATACTTTTATACTATAAAAAAGTAGTTTCTAACAAGTGGCCGAAAAGGACTAGGTTGTTGGACATTAAAAGTCATCATGCCGAAAAGATAAACTCCTTTAATTGCTAGTCCACTTTCACAACCTCATTGTGTTTATGGGCTGTCAATAGATTTTTATTTTATTCTTTTTTTATTTTTATCACAATTAATCACACCTTTGTTGTGAGATTAATCGTGATTAATTGCACACTTAATGTGAAATTAATAATATGCCATTGATCTCATTAAACACATTCATTTTGTCATAATTTGCAAGACAGGTGATGGTCAAACATTTATAATATCATCAAAACGTTGATTTATTTCACTAATTCCGTTCAAAAAGTGAATCTTGTATATTGTATATTGCCACAAGACCATGCCAAACTCTACGAGTGCGTGTTAAAAGTGGCCGAGAGTAGGCGACTTTTGTGCTGCTTGAACACATTTGACCACATGAGTGTTTACTCAACACGATCTCATGACAATGCGTATCAATAGTACGAGTGTGCAATCTTGTAGAATGTATATGCCAAAATGAGTTTTGGTGTGCATATGGTACACAGTTTTTGGCGTGCATATGATACGCACTTTATGGCGTGTATATGACACGCTTTTGGGTAGGGTGAGGGTGGGGGTGTGGGGGGGGTTCGTACATATAATACGCCATAAAGTGCGTATCATATGCACGCCAAAAACGGCGTACCATATGCACGCCTAAATGAGTTTTGGCGTATATATTCTACGAGATTGCACACTCGTACTACTGATACGCATTTTCGTGAGATCGGGCTCGTTTACTCTACAAAAGCAATCCAATCAAATGCGTTTTCAACTACCTCTAGACGTGGTTAAAGGGTTAGTTCACCCAAAAATGAAAATTCTGTCATTAATGACTCACCCTAATGTCCTTCATAAGACCTCCGTTCATCTCCGGAACACAGTTTAAGATATTTTAGATTTAGTCCGAGAGCCTTCTATCCTCCATTGAAAGTGTATGCACACTCTACAGTCCGTGTCCAGAAAGGTAGGAAGAAAGGTATGAAAAACATCATCAAAGTAGTCCATGTGACATCAGTGGGTTAGTTACTCTTTTGAAACTACGACTTTATCCATCATTGTATTCTCTTCCGCGTTTGTTTGAATCCTGCTGCTGACGTAAGACGCTGTGGACTCATGAACTCGGATTCAAACAAAGATGCTTCAAAAGAGTCTAACTAACCCACTGATGTCACATTTTTGGGTGAACTAACCCTTTAAAAGTGGACAAGCTCAAAACGTTTTAGACCCTGTTTACACCTGTGTTAAGCTTCGTCCACTTGTGATCCGATCGACCAAAGCACATCTTAATACCAGGTGTAAACAGGGCCAAAGAGTTGTCGAAAGCTTAGTAATGGTGACGTTGCAACTGTGGTGTAGTCGGTTTATAGCCCACATTTAGCATTTTACTTTTTGCATTTAGGCTCCAAAATTCATAAAGTTCTTCTATTCTGAAGATTACCATGATGAAAAACATGACATGAAAAACATGACATAAAGTGTGTGTCTCAAACTTTTTTGGTCCCTATTTTGTGCGTTAATCCAAAGCCAATGGAAAATTTACCCAAGGTGAATGGCCTATACAAAAATGTGTAATCCGATTAATTTAGCTTATAACAGATCAAATGCGTGTCATCTTTTCCCTTTTCTTTTTTTCAGACAGACCACAATAATGCATGCAACAACTTCCAAACACCTTCCCATCAAATTATCAAACGCAGGCAACTTTCATGTCGCAGCAAACGACGTTTATCAGAACTCGTGTTTTGTGTTTTAGCGCAGTCTCAGGAATGCAAATGAGACTCGTCCCCAGATAACTGCGTCTAGTGCGGGCACACCTTCTCTCCCACACATCACAAGAAGCGCTGCAAAGCACGGTGCTTTCATTTATTAATTATGCAAGGTGGGCTCCGCATTTGTCAACGCCACCATCAATTACTCCCTGCAAATGATGCCTACGGATGAGGCGACGGCAAAATCAAGGTGCCTGAGTCCTCTGCTGAGGATCATGGGAGGTGACAGGCAGCTCTGCTTTACACTTGTGCAACTTGAAACAGTTGCCAAAGGCGATATGTTCCTCATCACTCCGGTCTTGTCCACATTGGTGGAGGTGTCGGGCGAGCAGGTTGAATCGGGCGTGTTGCGCCGTCTGAGCTGTGATTGAGACGATGAGATTTGGCTTCCAGTGTTACAATCACTTTACGTGGCCTTAAGTAGATTTTTGCGTTGTTTGCGACCTGTTGAAAGTCTTGATTAATGGAGACTTGAGTTGGATTTAGCATTGCTTTCTGCGCTTCGTCTGCCTTGGTTTGTTCCTGGGCAGTTCCTGGGCATAATGTAATAACAGCTAAACATAAACCAGACCATGATGAGGTAAACATCTTTGTCATTATACAGTGCTTTATAAAAGTAACATGGTAACTTTAAAAAATGTCCTGAAAGGGTGCCATTAAAGTTGTTCACAACCTATTTTAGTTCCGTAATCATTGTGTGTCTGAGTGAAACAGGATGGAGGGAAGGATTTTATACATCTGAACTTGAAAAGTGACCATGTGACCATGAAATGGCTGTTCACACCCCATTTGGCTTTTGTAATCTACCAGTGAAACTGGATGTTATATTACAATGTTAAAAATGTGGGACAGGGATCTGCATTGCAATTTTATTGGATCGACATTGTCAACACAGTGTCATGAGATTTGTTTGCGATTTGGAGAACTTTTTATAGTTTTGGCTAACTGGTGGATAATTTCTGCCCAGTGATGGTTTAGGGATGAGGTCAGTGGTTAGTTTTACAGATTTATGGGTTTTACTCTGATTTATGGATTTTGCTTATGGATCGTTTCATCCCAAACCCATTAAACTTACATAAAAAGTATTAGAAAGGGTGGGAATTTGTTTTTGTTCTCCCATTGGAGAATTGATTTGACTTCATTTGCAAATAGAAAAAAGACACACATTCTGTATTTGGTATTACAAAGATATGAGTAAAGGAAGACCAGGAAAATATTTTTAAGAAAGGAAATAAAGCCAAGTTGAATTTAATGATAAGAAGATCTCTCTTGCTAGAGAAACTGTTAATACATACAGAGAAAGTGATTTTCAACATTTGCGTCTTTCCTGAATAATTAAGTGTGCCTTGACGGGAAGGGGAATTAGACGGCATCGCTTAGGGAGAAACAATGATGGAGGCTAACAAGGTCAAGACCTAATCATGCTAATAAGACATGAAAGAATCTGTTTAACACACAGCACAGACAGGCTCTAATTTCTGGCTTCTTTCCTTAAAGACGCCGCAAATGTCTTAAAAATGTCATCCTTGCCACCTCATTAGTGCTTTGGCCATGCAGGCTGAATTCCTACATTACGTCCAAACGCTCCGGGTGCGACGGAGCTTTTGGTGATTATTTATGCGTGACAAGTTGAAATGTGAAGGCGTGCGCACACGCTCACACAGAAAGAGGGAGAGAGAGAAGGACAGGAAAAAGAAGCTGCAAGGAGAACACACTGTGTCTTTAGATGGGCATGTCAGCATTGGGCTGTGAAACTATAACTCAAACTTACTGATTATTCAGAGGATGTTGCTCAGCAGTGTCCAAGGACGGAGTCCTGCCGGGTGCCCCAGGAAAGAGCGGGAGGAGTGAGGCGGTGACTTAATGAAGGAATCAAAGGCCTCTATTACTTTAGGCCTCTCCAAAGAGTGAATACTGGGAGAAACTGGGCCACTCTGATCACAATAAGCACTTTCTGCTTTCAGTCTGCCTCTGCGTAACGTATTCTCATCACTTCTCTCGGTTTGAAAAGCGGACATGTAACAGACAGAAAAGTGTGAGAGGAAACTAAATATGAGATTAAAGATGCTTTCGTGCTAGTGCTTTTTTTGGTGCGGACCAGAATCTGTTTGCAGAACTCTGAAAAACATATTTAAAAAAATCTAAATGTTGTTAGAAAAATAAATTATCTTCAGAAACTAAATAGCATTTTCTGAGAATATATCTTGTTGATCTTATTAGATCTAAATTAGCAGAAACCTAACATTACTGATGAGGATTCCTCGACTCTGAATAGCCCCAGAGTTGGGGTCGAATCCAGCACAGAAATCGACTCTGTTGCTGTGTCCGAAATCGCTCATTCTCTAATCCCTATATAGTTCATGGTACTTGAGTGCACTATTTAAGCAAGGAGAGAATTAAATGAAGCAAGGAAATCGGACACTGACGTAGTACACCGATTCCAGGTTTCGGAGAGCTTGTCACACATTTATCCTACATGTACTGTAGCCTGCTTAAGAATTAGACTACAGTCATAGTGACTTTAGTTTGTAATTTTACATAGGCTTCTTCCATGCTAGCTTTAGTTTAATCAATGGTATATTAATGCAATAAATAGGTATAGATTTGGTTTTCCATGGTTAACCATTCATAATCATTACACTAACCATAAATCATAAACTCACATCAAGAATAAACACATCAATAAGTGTACAATTGTATGTATTTTAGTATGTTTAATTCACCTTTTAAGACAATGATCATGTGCATTTAGTGCTATCACTCGACACCAGCTGTTTTTCGTGACTTTTTCCTATGTAAAATTAGGTATCGCAACAGTTAGGTAGAAACATTGATAACCACTCATCAAGTCGTCGCTAAACTGGACTAATTTAGACGGTCACGCTAAAAGTGTGCTGTTTAATAAGGGGATTTTTTTTTTTTTGTGTTGGGGGAAAATAAATTAAGTTTGTAAAAACTGCAATTTTATCTTATTTCTTGCCCTGTTTTAATCTAAAGTAAATGGAGTCGAGGAGTCAATTCCATAGACTCCTACAGTAGGAGCCGGGAATCGGAGTCGACACCAAAAAACCTGGAATCGAGCCCCTACCTAACACCTGCTACAAAATGCAGGTGGAAACAAGTATGAAAGCAACAACTTATAATTTGCTTTCTTTTTGTAAATTTCCTGTCACACTTGTAGTACAAAGCACTTTCTATACCTACAGTTATTAGAGCACGTGACAGATCTGAAAATATTGACAATTTATTTGCCTCCAAAACATGATTTCATTTCATAATGTTCATGAAACATGCAGATGGTTCCTCTGACCATCAAATATCAGATGAAATGAGTCATACTGTTTTTATCCACTTTTAATTTTAATATTTGGTACGTCCACCTTTTGCAGCAATTACAGCAGCACAATCTCTCTGGCATAGTGTCAATATATTTCCTCTGAGAACTTCAACACCAATGTTATCCCAACTGAAGCCAAAGGCTTTCCTTTGAATGTACAATAGATCTGTCCAGTTCATTTTCCAACTCGCCCTAAATGTGCTCGATGGGGTTGAGGTCCGGACTTTGAGGGGGCCAGTCCATCATTTACAATGTTCCAGCAGATTCTTCTGTAGCAGGTAGTTCCGGCTATGGTTAAAGAATGTTTCGGGTCATTGTCCTCTTGGAAAATAAATCCAGGCCCAAAAAGATGACTCCCAGATGCCAGATGTTCTAATCATTTTGGCCACCACTTATAAATGTAACAATGCATTTGTGACTTGAGTGTAATTCTGTGTATGTATAAAGTTTTGATAGTCAATTTAAAAGGTCAAATAGGTTCAGTTATATAACAGAACTGGCATTTTGTCCTTCTGAATGGTTTTCACAAACTGAAACCGTTAGAGTGCGTTTACTAGGAGAATATATCGGATTTGAGAAGCAGAAAGAACTGTTGTGTAAATAGCAATAATAGTCAACAATTCCTGCTAAAGGTTCAAGTGGAGTTGATGATTTAACTATCAAAGGTTTTTGAAAGAAGCATCTTATGATCACCAATGCTTCATTTATTTGATCAAAAATGCTGTAATTTTCCCTGTAATCAGAATTTTTAAGCATCATTTCTCCAGTCTTCACTGTCACATCATCCTTCAGAAACATTTCTTATTATTATCAATGTTGAAAACAGGTGTGTTGCTTAATATTGATATTTTTAATAAAACAACATTTATGAAAAATTATACAGCTTTGTATCATACAATAAAAAGACTGACTCTTGTACAATGTTGGTAGAGAATGATGGGCATGCTCTTGCCCAGTCACCAGTCATGTGAAAGGTTTCAGAAAAGAGAAGCTAAAGAAAGGAAATCTACACAGCCACCTCTTCACTTCAAACTATAGTTGAAAAAAAAAAGAAACAAAAAAAAAAATCATGATCCAGAAGAAAATTCACATGGACTGCTTCACCTGTTTTAGGAAACAAAATGTCATGATGAAGGTTATCTACTGAGAAATCAGCTCCTTTGAAGATATTTAAAGGTTGTTGAGGTCAGAACTTATGCGGCGAATAAAGAAAAGAAAATACACTGAAAAACTGTTCTTGTAGAGCTTTTCCTTTGCATTTCATATGTTTCTTCATATCGGTTCAAGGATTGTACACTGTTTAGTTGCACAAGACTGCTCTCAGGGTGTTTAGATGGTAAAGTAGCCTGGACATATTAACCTCTTAAGGTCTTTACACTGTCGATGTTCAATATCTGGTCAGCTTGGGCACAGAATACTGTGTAATAAACTGTTGAGGTCACAAGCTCATTAAACAAAGTTATTAAAGCTAAAATGTTGTATTTTTGTCCATTTTCAACCCAACTTGGGTTGTTTTTAACCCAGCATTTTTACAGTGTAATTAATAATGACAGCAGATTTTACGTAGGCCTAACTAAGATTTCTTGAGTTGACTCAACTTAATAAGTTCCTACATTTTGTTTCAACTAATTGTGTAGATTCACACAGTGGTATGACTTAAATAGTATATTGCAATAGTAAAGCTGCATAGTTACATTAGGGTGAACTGTGTTCCTACATTTTAAGGTAAAGTCATTTGGAAAAAAGTAAACAAAACATAGCACATTTCATTTCACGAAAATTTCTGATAATGCAGCTGCTGAGACATACAGACACAAAAAGCAAAGACTGGGCTGCTAATGGTGTTCACATTGACTAACACTGCACGTTGCAATACAAATATTTACATCTTAAATATTCTCCACTTTAAAGCATTCACCTCCAAGCTTTATTTTGGCGGAATATTGGTGAAATGCTGTAAACTTCTAAACTGTCCACAAAAATGTTGACATAACATGTGAATTAAGTGAACATTGCGGAGTTTGTGAGAAGCTGTATTTACTGTGAACTGAGTCACTCTGAAAACATGCTATAAGATTCACGCGTGTAAATGAACACAAGGCAGTTCTTCACTTGCAGCATAACAGAAGTAGCAGCATTTGTTTTGATCATCACAATTTGGTAATGTTTCGTTATTTCAGGTTTTATTTCGATGAATTGTGCAGCCCCATTTGTTTATTTTAATGTTACTTTAGATTTAAAGGTGCACTATATAACTTTTTCATCTGCTATAGGTCACCTATTCAAAACAAAGGTGTAGTTTGATGACGCCAAGTTTGAGCGCAGCATCTTGGGACATGTGGTCTTCACTTCACAGCCATTGAAAAAGAATCAGGATAGAACTTGGGCAGAAATCATGTTCATGGATGCGATTATTAATGTTACTGTAATATTAAGCAGAGCAGGGACGAGGTCGCTGGAGCGATTGCTAATGAGAGTCCTGATTTCTTGGTTAAAAGGCAATTTTCACAATTTACAAATAGTTGGAAACATTTGTGATATTGGAAGTACTCAACTGAACAAAATATACACTCACCTAAAGGATTATGGGGCGGCAGTGGCTCAGTGGTTCATGTAGATTGTCTGCAAACCGGAAGGTTGGTGGTTCGATCCCGGTTCCACCTGACCAAGTGTGGAGGTGTCCATGAGCAAGACACCTAACCCCAGCTGCTCCCGACGAGCTGGATGGCGCCTTGCATGGCTGACACCGCCGTGGTGTATGAATGAGTGAGTGAATGGGTGAATGTGAGGCAATGTGTAAAGCGCTTTGGATGGCCATTGGTCTGTTAAAAGCGCTATATAAATGCAGTCCATTTACCATTTACCATTATTAGGAACACCATACTAATACTGTGTTTGACCCCCTTTCGCATTCAGAACTGCCTTAATTCTACGTGGCATTGATTCAACAAGGTGCTGAAAGCATTCTTTAGAAATGTTGGCCCATATTGATAGGATAGCATCTTGCAATAGATGCTCTATTGGGTTGAGATCTGGTGACTGTGGGGGCCAGTTTAGTACAGTGAACTCATTGTCATGTTCAAGAAACCAATTTGAAATGATTCGAGCTTTGTGACAAGGTGCATTATCCTGCTGGAAGTAGCCATCAGAGGATGGGTACATGGTGGACATGAAGGGATGGACATGGTCAGAAACAATTCTCAGGTGGGCCGTGGCATTTAAACAATGCCCAATTTGCACTAAGGGGCCTAAAGTGTGCCAAGAAAACATCCCCCACACCATTACACCACCACCCTGCACAGTGGTAACAAGGCATGATGGATTCATGTTCTCATTCTGTTTACGCCAAATTCTGACTCTACCATCTGAATGTCTCAACAGAAATTAAGACTCATCAGACCAGGCAACATTTTTCCAGTCTTCAACTGACCAATTTTGGTGAGCTTGTGCAAATTGTAGCCTCTTTTTCCTATTTGTAGTGGAGATGAGTGGTACCCGGTGGGGTCTTCTGCTGTTGTAGCCCATCCGCCTCAAGGTTGTGCGTATTGTGGCTTCACAAATGCTTTGCTGCATACCTTGGTTGTAACGAGTGGTCATTTCCGTCAAAGTTGCTCTTCTATCAGCTTGAATCAGTCAGCCAACAACCTGGCACCAACAACCATGCCACGCTCAAAATTGCTTAAATCACCTTTCTTTCCCATTCTGACATTCAGTTTGGAGTTCAGGAGATTGTCTTGACCAGGACCACACCCCTAAATGCATTGAAGCAAGATTGGTTGATTAGATAATTGCATTAATGAGAAATTGAACAGGTGTTCCTAATAATCCTTTAGGTGAGTGTATAACACTGGCCTAGTGGTTTTTGGATATTTTACTGAATTTCTTTTTTTTACATAGTGCACCTTTAATGAGTTATTAGGGTTTCACTTTATTCCAGTGGACCCTTTAACACATTCTGTAATGTTGCGCCTTACATGTCTATTAACTCTAATTAAAGTGTTAGTAGAGTATTAGACTGGTAGGGTTTGGTGAATAAGTTGACATGTAGTTGCAAAGTTACTTATAGTCAGAAGAATGTCTGTTGAAGACAGTCGAATTGTAGCTTCTAAATACAACACTTGTGTAAATAACACCACGTTAATAATTTATTGACATCTTTAGAAGAGATAAAATGTGTCCTATATGTGTTTGTCCTCATCCCTAAACTCCGGCTTGAGGTTTGTAATAGCATGGATGTGTAATAATATTCTGCCTATTAAGCCTGACTGTGCTTTTAAAAGGCCTGTTTAATTAATGTGCCGGTGTCTCACTTAAATAGCTTGTTTCCTCTTGTCCTGGCAATGACACCGATTTCAAA
This sequence comes from Gobiocypris rarus, assembly GCA_023029165.1. Taxonomy (NCBI): domain Eukaryota; kingdom Metazoa; phylum Chordata; class Actinopteri; order Cypriniformes; family Gobionidae; genus Gobiocypris; species Gobiocypris rarus. The sequence continues at coordinate 6,820,842 of CM040921.1, read as the reverse complement.
GCGGCTATCATCATTTGCTGAACATTCAAGGGGGGAAAACCTAAAGTTTGTCTTTTCCTCCGGTCACATGAGCACAAGTCCCACCCTTCATCATGGGAGAAATACAGCAGGCCAGGGTGACAAATGAAGAGAACCTGCTATGCTAAATGGGTTCAAGAGACTGCCACTGTCACCCATTACAAGGTCACAAATGCATTTAAATGCTCCGGAGACGAGAGGGAGGGAGAGAAAGAAAGAGAGTGAGAGAGAGAGAGAGGCAAAATTGATTGAACAGTTCCAATGTCCCGCTCTCCTCATTAGATTCATTTCTCAGCCGCCCGAGGTTAATCACCACACACACTCACCTCACGCTGTTGTTCCAGTTACATCATAATTAGTGCGGTGGGGAAAGCAATCTACGGCTTATGAAGCGATAGCCCCCTCCATTCCTCCCTCGCCGCCATCAGCGTGCACACGCACGCATTCCCAATCGCTATCGTGCAACCTCTCCCCTGAGCTTGCTGCATTTTGGGGATTGATTTCATTTCTTAATGACAGCTCTGGTAATGACCCTACGTGCCAGAGCTGCTGGTGTCAGCCTCCAGACGGTGTCTCCGGAATTGAAGAGGAGGACACGAGAGGAGTGAGGGAGGGGTGTACGGGAAGGATGAGAACGGGGTGTGGAAAAGACCTCCACAGCCTTTGCCTTTCCCAACCAGCAAGGACAGCCAGGTGGAAATTAATAACCTAGCAGAGTGGGCTAATTACACAGTTCAAAGTTCGAACGTAAATGATCATGACTTTTTTTCCATTAGGAATGGCATGCCTACTCTGTATATCGCTCCCGTCCCTCAAAGTTTTTGAGTTTTCTTGATTTCTTGCAAATGCCAAACCCGCTAATGAATACATCTTAAACCTGGTTTGCTGGTCTTAGGTAGCCAAAAAGACCTTTTCAGATCAGCTAAATGCATATTTACTCATTTATACAAGTTTAGTAAGGGTCGATAAGATTCTTTTTTTAATATTTAAAAACAAATATTACAATTTTCAGCATCTCATGTTATCATCTCATAATAATGTCCCTGTGCTGCTTGCATAGATGTTATACTGAAATCCAGTTCGCATAATAATCTTACAATGGCCCCTGAATACAACACAATAATTTCATTAATAATAAACGCATCACAAGGTTTCTGCTAACACACCTTACATGTTTAGTCAGTGGAAATACTTAATCGGAATGTAATCAGCCAAATGAACGCTTGCATAATCACTGGAGGTAAATCAGTCCGCCTGTAGCCCTTCGCTCTCAGGCCTTCTTCATCCTTGAAGGGATGAAGATTTATTTTTGCATTTTACCTGCACTTGAAAAGGAATCTCAATGCCGTAAAGTCAATTATTGTACATTTTCAGAGGCAGACTATCAAAAGAGGAGATCTCATTTGTTATGGATAGCTTGAAATTCAACATCATTTTTTGCTTTTATCTTTGTTATAACTGGTTTAGCCTTGAGTCGTGCCTGCGGCAGAAAGCACTTCACTACGCTGGTTTCATCAATAAATCAAAAAGCCTCTCATTTATAATTTCTGAGTTAAGAGTTGCAGGGAGTAATGACAATACATGCATATTCTTTGTTCCTCGCAGAGGTCTGATTAGTCTGGGAATCATTGCAATACATTAAGCATTATGTGTCCTTGTAATGCTATACAAGTATTGCTCTTGCTGCATTGTCTGGTTTCCACTTCCACAAGATCCATGTATTATCCCAGGCTTATGAAATAATGGTAAACAAGGAAAAAAATACATATAGTTGGATTAGGAAGTAAAAATTGCTCATTTTCTTAATGGAAATGGATTGATCAGCACTGCAGAACCTTATCTTCGAGACTCTGGCATAGGGTCAATAAGGCATGTATTGAATTTGCATTGAGTTTGTAAGTGGAGTTGGCTCAAAGAGTGAATTACGCTGGATTGATGGGTGTCTCCATTGGTTGGGTTTCTCATATTATGTTGCTGTTGCTTCAGGAGGTGAAATGGTCAGCTACCCCCAAAAAAAAAAAAAAAAACCTTCCTCTCACTTTGCTGAAGTGGTGGCCAGAGGTCAACACACTGCAGTTAACAGTGAGAGCTGCTTAAGAGAGCAACCCAGCCAGTCAAAGTTCAGTCTAAACAAGTTTTGTGAGAAAAGGCATGTGGCGTGTGTTGAATTTATTTATTCCCAGGAACTCAAATCATGCTTTGAATTGTACTACCCAGGGGGTCAAGGTTTGACTTGTTAGCATTGGCAGATAGTCTATCCTGCTGGTAGATGTCCAAAAATCATCTTTCTCCATTAATGGCCTTTCAAAAGTATCTGTCTGATACATACAGGGTACAACGGGTCTAACGGCGCACCGGGTAAAATGCGCATTTGATTTGGTTCACTTTTAAACCATAAGATAGCACCAAAAAACAGCTCAGCACTTTTTTTTTTAGCAACCGCTTTTGATGATGCACTTGGAAATTTGATGTGGAAATTTGGCTGATCCTTGACATGATCGTAAACAGCAAACCAAAGTTGATTCTGGGCTAACTTGGTCTAGTAGTTAATGGTACTACAATAATCTTGTACTACAATTATATCAGTGCACATGACGGTCTTTGCTTAATACTTTGAACAGCAGCTATGCTAATTATTTTCCTGTTCTGTTTTATCTCGACGCCCGTCCGTCAGCTCCAGCCTCTCACAGACTGATGACCATCACCTGTGAAGAGATGACTCCAACTCCTGCGAGGACTTCAGATGACGCAGCTGCATCAACGCACCCTTGCTTTTCCTTAAACCTAATCATTGCTACATGTATTCCTATTTTCACTTCATGGTGCCCTAATTTAATTCATTATTATACTGATAAATACATTGTTAGCTGATCTGTTTCCTTTGAACATTTCTGAAATGCATAATGTGGACAAATAACTTTAAATTGTAATGTAGACATATGCTTTTTCTGTGAAGCTGCTTTGAGACGATATGTATTGTGAAAAGCGCTATACAAATAAATGTGAATTTAATTGAATTGAATGGTGTTTATTTATTTATTTTTATGTTGTGGATTTACGTAGCAAATGAAAATCGATAAAATTATTGTCAAATTTCTTTTAAACAATTGTCTCGTTAATGATTTTTTGTTCAAGGTAAATAAAGCAACAGTTTTTCAAGAATATGTAAAAGTATGGTATTTGGAGTAAAAAAAAACACCTCTGCTCTTGTAACTTCTATAATGCTTTATTAAATTATTATGGAATCTCATTCATTAAAAAATAATTATCAAAATAAACTGAAAATAGTACAAACTTTGCTAAAGTGATTGTTTTAAACATTAACATTAGTAAAAGCATATTTTTTTTGTAACTAAAAGTACTTTTGCCCCATGCTGGTGAGCCTTTTACCCCATGTGGGGTAAAAGTCCCACCTTGCCACCATTTATAAGATTTTTTAATAAACAAACTACTTTTATGATTTATTTTCACACAAAATCTGTTGCTCCATCAATGTTCAATAAAAGCATTTTTTTGTCCTGCAATCACAAGCTATGGGAATAGTAAAAAGCTATTTTTTCTTAGCGTGTGACTTTAGCCCCATTTGACATAGCCGACTCATCTATGTTTTCTGCATCCATCTGACACCCTGACTCCTCACTATCAGTTGGTTTCTATCCCAGCTAGGGATACGGGGAGAGAACCCTGTACACTTTGTGCCAAATTCCGAGCTTGGAATACATCCAACCACCCATCTGTAATCCCTATGCAAAATCCCTGTGTGAAAAATGAATGGTTGTGTGAACTGATTTATCATTAATTGTGTTCTTCAGTCCCATTAGTTGTTAACCTGATATCAAGAAATCTGCTTGGCAAGAAATCTGCTTGGCTTGGAGTGTGTTAGCAAAAGGAAATTTGCTATTGGTGGAAAAAATGTGAAGCCCTGCCTCTTGGGGTCGTTCGAGAAAAATATCGTCAGAGAGTGATGATGTGCACCGCTGTGCAGATGCAGAGATGTTGGGTTGACTATCCTACAAACTTGTTTTAACAATATTGTAAACTGATATTAAAAAGAGTAAGATCATCATAAACTTGAGCCATTGGGTTTATGCTGTATTGATGGCGAGCCAACCACCCTTGAACCTTGAATCCATGGAGTCAGTGATTGCTGCGGGACGTCTCATTTGATCCCACTGTGCGGTAGGATTTCAGTGGACCCTTGAGTGCACACCCCCACCCCCCGACTTTCATCACCTACTGAACTCCAGGTAGGGATTGGATGGAAAAAAAAAATATGTTGTTGACTTTAATGTTGCTTCACCAGCTCGTTTGAACCTAGAGCTAGAACAAAATTTTCAGAACTGAAAAGACAGAATCTTTTGTTGTCGACTGAAAGACTGGACATAAGGACTTATACTACTACACATACACTGATTGCACACCACATATATTTATATATCCTGGTTATTTTCAATACAGTTCATGTGAAATAGTAATCTGTATGATTATAACTTCTGGTTGTGTCATTTACCAAACTGTAATTAATTGGTCTTAAGTTGAGTATCGAAACCAGTATGTACTTACCCTTTAGAGGAGGGTTACACATCCATCCCATCCATTCCATACCATATCATACCATAGGCAGGATCAATGCTGTAAGGGGCCTGTCGTAGTGATGACGGTGAAGCTGAGGTCACTTGGCAGCTTAGTGGAACGGTACACAATGAGGTAGTTTATGATCGAATCAGAAAACACAAATGCACAGGCGTGGTTTCTCAAGAAAGAAATCGCAGATCATAAGCTTACCTAAGACGCTTCGGAGAGCCGGAGACATTACATCAATATCAAGTGTCTTTACCAGATGTGTGTGAACGCACTCAGAAATTCCAGAAAATCACTGGCAGTGTAAATGAACCAAAATCAAACGATCCCGGGACACATTATCATTTAATTTTCCAGATCTCTGAGTGTAAGGGGCTATATATAGAACATACATTTTCTTTGCACAGTATACATGGGTCTTTATACATTCAAATACATAGCTGATTGAAGGTTGTCGATTAGCAGACCAACCAGTGTGGTTACATCTGTTTTGGATTCTCTGCAGCTGACATTAGGCTAATCATCTTGGACAAACCAGTCGTCGATAGTGCCGGGGTCATGTTTCCCCGAGCACAAGCAGTTAATGCCAAATCCAGTCAGGAAGCCCTAGAGCCTTTGATCCTAGATTGCTTTGAAAGAAAGTGCTGACATTTCTGACCACAGGGCCCTAATCAGATTCAATATTGTAGCACCCGGTCTGTTTACTTATTAAAGCTTGTTTACATAATTGGGGATATCAAAGACTTCGATGGGATACATTAACTAGTCAGAATCTCATTCCACCAAAGATTTTACACATGAAAGCGTGCCCTTGTATTAGAGGAGAGGGATAATAACGGAGCCCAATATTTTTGGAAATACTTTGACTAGCTTGAAATGAGTAAGGGGAAAAAAAATAGAGCAATCAGGAAATGCAACATATTGACACCGGTGTTTTAATTAATTAGAGCCTGAAGGAACATTGTTTTTACAAAGAAAATTTCCTAAGTTTTGTTCCATAAATGTTGACCTCAAACAGATGGAATGCTTTTAGCTGGAGAGGTCCATGAGAAGAAAATCATTTGCATTGCCAAGCACAGCAGATATGAGCTACGAAGATCAAGTTTAAAAAAACAAACAAAAAAAAATACACTAGATAAACTTTTAAAAGTTTTGTGGACTAAATAATAAAAGATGCATAGCAGCAGGACATCCCAAGTGCTTTGAAGAAACAAGCTTTCATGTTCATTTCTTTTGCACAAGCGCCTATGAAAATGATTGGGCCCAGTGTGTGTGTGTGTGTGTGTGTGTGTGTGTGTGTGTGTGTGTGTGTATGTGTGTGTGTGGACTGGTAATCCCTACGTTATGGGGACAATATCCAAAATCCTTGCCCTTGTGGGGACATTTGTTGGTCCCCATGAGGAAAACATCTTATAAATCACACTAAGTGATATTTTTTGAAAATGTAAAAATGCAGCATGTCTCCTGTGATGGGTAGGTTTAGGGGCAGGGGCAGTGTAGGGGGATAGAAAATACGGTTTGTACAGTATAAAATGCATTACGCCTATGGAATGTCCCCATAAAACATGGAAACACAACATGTGTGTGTGTGTGTGTGTGTGTGTGTGTGTGTGTGTGTGTGTGTGTGTGTGTGTGTGTGTGTGTGTGTGTGTGTGTGTGTGTGTGTGTATGCCATCAGAGTTTGGATTGGGTGTGATAACTAGCTGAGCTGGCATTCCATAAATATTGCATCGTACATTTTCCACCTCATTGCGAGTAAGAAATGCAAAGAAAGTTCTTGAAACATACTGTGAGATGAATATGTACACATTGCCCAATTAAAAGAAGACGATTTACAACTAGGAGGGGAAAAATATATAACCCTTAAAGTCCATGTAAAGTCAAAATTAAAGTTCTGAGTTTCTCACACCACAGATACATGTGTTATTAACCAACTAGCCAAATTTGAATCATAAAAAAATCAGCTGAGTACATAAAATATCTTATCGAAATCTTGGAAAAATAAGCAGCATTCTCTGCTCTCAAATGCTGGGGGCGTGTCCGTTGATCGGCGCCGAAACCACACCCACTCGCGGGAAAGCGGCCGTAAACACACAAGACAACAACAACACTCAAGTACAGCTCACGAGTCACGACGGCACCAGATGTCGGCGGGACGGGAGGATGAAGGTCGGGGCGGGAGATAGTCGGTTCGGCCCCATTCTGAAGCGGATTATCAGTGAATCCCAGTTGTTGCCGATGAAAGTTTGTAAAACTATCCAGTGTTAAGACACTGCAGAGGCAGGTGTTTGTGGTGATCCTCTGCATCCATCAAGGTAGCTGTTCACAAAATTAATCCACCTCTTCTTGAGATCATCTTTTTTTTTGTAGGCTGTTTTGTAAGTTGTAGGCTGTAGTAACTAATGCGAAATTGCGAATGTGCTCTAGTTATGGGGGAGGGGCCACATGCCAAGCGGCTCCAGTGCGTCATCGAGCCACCGTTTTAACCCCGCCCAAAAAATCCGGAAGACAGCAGTGGTGAAAAACTTCTTAACGGTCTAACTTCTGAATTCAGTACTACATAGTTCACAGTCTTTGTAATGTGTTTCAACAATACATTTATAACATTTCTAATGTGTTTCGAAACAAATCTCAGAAATGCCTTTACAGGGACTTTAAGGAATTATCTGTTTTTCTGTATGTATCACTCCTGAATTTGGTTTGACCTTAAGAATAATACAGACTTACAGAGCAAAATACTTTACAGAAAGCAATATTTTTTTAACTATAGTCACGATCAGATTTGGTTTCAGTTTCAGACTTGTAGGGTGCATCTCAATCAGCTCCCTAGGTGGTGAATCGGTTTATTGTGACTGACTAACTGCACACTGGGACACAATCCTGGCCAAGATGAGCTTGCATATACAATTATACAACAGTAAAGTACTAAATCCCACATAAAACATACAACCTATTAAAAACATTTACACACCATTAAATGACTATAAAATTACTAAGACACTACATTTTTTGGCTTCATCTCCTTCTGGAGACATGGCAACATACTCGATGTACAACATCACTGCTAGTATTTAGGGACAGCAGCAGCACCGAAATCTTCCTGACATCATTTATGTTATTTAAAAGTACATTATAATAAATACTTACTTTTTACATATACCTGCAACATTGCAGCCATAAATAAATTATAAATGTTAGCTGGATTATGTTTATTACCTGTATAGTGATGTATGTTTATGCTATATATAAAATATAATTAAATAATGGCTTGTATAAAAAAATAAATAATAAAAAAATATAAAAAAACATATATTACATGTATTGAGTTGGCTCTTGGTTTATGTTTCACGCTTCAAAACTTCCATTAACGGAACAAAGTGAGCATCGATGCTCCCTGGTTTTCACAGTGCTTTGTGGGACTTTTTTTAAGGAAGTGAAGGTTTCAGTGCACTGGAAGGACTTTGTGATTGAGACAGCCACTAAAATGACCAACTTCCTGATCAGTGCCCTTATTACTAAACTAGGGAGTTGATTGAGACCTTAGGGAATGTTTAACCGACAACAATGTACCAAAATAGAATGGTGGTGCACAGATGGTAACATTGTCAAAATTATACCCATTCACTCGGATTTTTTAAACTAAAACGCTGTATTAAGCATGCCTGGCCAGTAGATGGCCAGTAGTTGTAAAGAAAGACTAAACGCCTATGTGCATACTATGGACTGTAAAAAAAAAAAAAAATGGACGTAGTGTCCGTGACGTCAACCGCAGGTTTCGAAGCGTAAAGTCGGCCATTGCCATCTTAGCAGAGCGTCATCTCGCTTCACTCCCGGATAATTGAAAATTGGCAAAAAGGAGTGGGTGGAGCTGAGGTGATGTGATGACTAATAGACAGCAGACAACCTGTCACTCACAGTGACCACGCCCTTAATTATGCAAAACTTTAAGGCTTAATATAATTGAAACTAATTAGTTATAAAAAAATCACCCCCCGCCCAGTTTTTAATGAGGGCAAAATTAGCTATATAGACCGAAACCACTTTTTGTACCAGATTCTGCTCTCTTTTGGAGCCTGTCCCTAGCAGCCAGTCGATGAATTGCAGTTTATGTCACTTCCGTATTCGCTTCAAGAGAACCTGGGGGAGGTTGCCACTTGACACGTATGCATTTTTTTTTTACTAATGCCTATAGACTGATCACGTAATACGCATGTGCCTGATTTTCACAGATTCACGTTTTTGTAGTTAAAACAGAGATGATAATGGTAGTTTTCAAATGTTTGTGTTTTCAGGTCCCCAAAACTCCATTTTGTGCAAATGAAGAGTTAAAACGCCTAAATAGTTTTCCATTTTACTTAAAATTGTGTAAATGGCCCCTTAGTTTTTTTCTTTTTTTTTTCTAGTTTGATCATTAGTTTGATTCGTACATGTAGCCCTCATTTTGTTCTGTTCTTTGTCAGGCATTGTTTGTGTCATGTGCACACTCAGTGTTTGCCTTCATCAGATTATTGCCTTGTTGTAGTCTATCTTGGTTTTGTTTTATATTAAAGTTAAAAGTCTTGCATTCAAATACATTTACCTCATCTCCCTTGCCTGACTTGACTAGTTGTGTGTATGTGTGTGCGTGTGAACTTGATTTCAAGAAATGACCTCTGTTAAAGGTTAATTAGAATATATTTGAGTTGGGCCTGGAGTTTACTTTGGTTACTTTTTGTTAAGTCTGTGAGATGTAGGGCTGAGGATATTTACCCCAGGGAATAGAAGATTTGCATGGAGATATAGATGAACAGTTGGATATAATTAAAACTCTCATCAGTATGTTGATGATTAACGCCGCATCAAAACCTCCAACATCATCAATTTACATATTCAGTTCACATATGCTCATATAAATGTTTACCTCCCTAAAATGCACACACACTCATACCATTATGACCACTGACAGGGGAAGTGAATAACACTCATTATCTCTTCATCACGTCACCTGTTAGTGGGTGGGATTTATTAGGCTGCAAGTGAACAGTTTGTCCTCAAAGATGGAAAAATGGGCAAGCTTAAGAAAAATCCTCACAATTTACAGGACTTAACAGATCTGCTGCTAACATCTTGGTGCCAGATACCACAGCTCACCTTTAGGGATATAGTGGAGTGCATGTCTCAATGGGTCAGGACTGTTTTGGCAGGGAACCAACGCAGTATTTGGAAGATGGTCATAATTTTGTGACTGACAGACAGACCTGTGCAATGTATTTTTTGAAGAGTGCTGATGTTACAGTAAAGTCTTTATTTGAGTTTTATCAATTTATTGCCAAGGCAACATTTCTCATTTTCACTTTAAGTTTTTCAACTGATATTTATATTTTATTTTATTATTTTTTTCTTTATATCTTTTTTTATATAGTTTTAATTTTAGTTAATTATAATACTTTTATATAGTTGCTAAGGTGGTCTGATCTTTGTGGTTATTAGGGTGTTCTAGATGACTGCTTTGTATTTTCCAAGTCAAAATAAATGATAAAATAGTATTTATATATCCCCAGAGAACGTGCTGCTCCTTTCAGCACCCTCATGTTCCCATAGACTTTAACTGATAACAGCCTGACCACAGGAGGACCTCAGAGGACCTCAGTGGAAGAGATTCTGAAGCTCTGAAGACCAAACGGGTTACAATGGTATTTATGAAGTATCAGGCTTCTGTCCAAACTGTCAGAAATTCAGCGCCACTGCTTTTGTTACTGAGCATCCTGCTCAAAGACTCTATGAAATCATATAACAAGCAGATCTTCCCTCCAATGACAGCTGCAGATCTGCAGGCCTCTTTTGCACTTCATAATATCCACATTGACTCCCAGAATAAAAAAGAAAAACACCAAACTCTGAGTCAAATGGGACTCATGTCAGGTTTGCTAAAATCATCAAGGTCTTCACTGGGGATTTGTATTATTTATTTATTTTCCCTATCAAGGAAAAGTACATCTAGACGTCTGTCTGATATCATCCTTAAAATGTTATTTGTCAAGTAAAACTTAATTTATTAATTATGAAGATCATTGTTGAAGAGTCATCCATGCAGAAATACGTATCCGAAAGGGCTCAAAACTGTTTTAACACAATAATGGCCTTAAAATTTGATTTGCCCCAGACTCATTTTTTTCACCTCAATTAAAATTTCTCCATGTTTCCCCTCTGTCAGCACATTTGTGCAAATTGCAAAATATTGATTTCATTATTCAGTAATTCATAAATGCATACAATGTATGTCTCTTAAGCGGACAGCTTGAGGAAAGCCAGCACTTATCCTCCAGGTTTGACAACATTTGTCCCTGACATGCACGATTGAATTTCATGAGCTCGCTTTAACACCCCCAGAGTAACGAGGAATATTTCATTTTTAATATTTTGTTCGAAGCTGAACTGTTTAAGATAGATAGCTAGTACAGATCTGGGACAAAATCCAAAATAAGAAAAAGTCCATTGCTTGAATGCTTTTCACTGATTGATAGAGAGTGAGATACTGTAGATCCATCTTATTGTGCTCCATCTAATGATGGAATTAGATCAAATGTGTCATGTTTAGACTTGATGCAAGTAAATCCAATGTAATTTGCCTAAAATGGATTTTATTTTAGATAAAATTGATGAGAAAAGGAGGAGCAGACGAAAAATCAATTATGCCAGCCAACTAAACCCTGATATGATCCAACCCCATTTGACTACCATTGTAGGTCATTAGTTCTTTAATGAAGCTTAAATGCAGAAAAACTGTTCATTCTAAACCATAGAAACAATATAGCTGTAACTATTCTTTAAAGGAATCACCTAAAGATGAAAGATTTTTCATGATTTACGCATCCCTGTGGTTTTCGTTAAGAAAAAATAAAAAAAATAATGATAAAAATCCTGCCTACCATATATTTTCGGATTTCAGTGAAGAAGGAAATGTTGGATGACACATGAGGGAGAGTAAATGATGGCAGAGGACCATCTTAAGTGCCTTTAACTTCTATTTACTTAACATTTAAATTAATAATTTGGTACAATGTGATTGTACATGGATATTTTCACATTGTACTTAAAAGGGTTATGAACTGGGTTTTAAAAAATGTGATACTGTTGTTTGAGTTCAACTGTTTTTTTACATTCAAAAACATCATAATGAGTAAGTAAGTTTTGAGCCTCTCTCATTGGGTGCTCGGTTTTTATGGGCGTGCTGCACTGAAGACTTTGAAGTAAACGCCCGCTAATATGATTAGATAATCTTTGCATATTATATTTATAGTATAATGTGTGTGTGTGTGTGTGTGTGTGTGTGTGTGTGTATACTGTATGTATGTGTATATATATATATATATATATATATATAGAGAGAGAGAGAGAGAGAGAGAGAGAGAGAGAGAGAGAGAGAGAGAGAGAGAGAGAGAGAGAGAGAGAGAGAGAGAGAGAGAGTACACATGAGGAACTGTTTTAAAAGCCTGAGGGAAAACGTGTCTCTCATCCACCCGCAATTAATTGGAATGTTATTTTTTAATACTTGTTCTGCCTGATTGGTGGATATAACCATGAACAATGCATCACTAACACACACACACACACACAAACACAGAAGCCTCACTGCAGAGTCAGACAAATCAGCATGATCAAAACTTCTGCGATTGTATTTTTTCTTGAAATATCAAGTCAAGAGAGTGAACAACACACATCAAGAAAGGAATGGTATTTCACTATTTAAGATTCACTGGTCTGCCGATGGGCTTTCATTTTGGTAGCCCGTCTGGAAAATGCATAGCCCCGGGACGTCGGGCTTTGCGAGCCCTGGCCCATACATGTTCTAGTCTGATCTCGAATCGCAGCACAATTAACCAACAACACCTCAAATAAAGGATTCTCCAGTCTATGTTCAGCATAAAAACATATAAACACACATTTTTACTCACATTAGTGTGCTGCTTCATTCATTCATTCATTCATGTAATCTCATTCTGTCTGCAAATCCAGTCTCTTCTTTACAAACAAATCTGTGGATAAACACGCAATGTCTTCCCCACGTGAGCTTGATCTTCATTAAAAATGGAGTTCAACCAAACATTCCTAATATTAAAATCCAAAGGAAGCTTTTGTATTGACTGTGTTCTTCCACAATCAGGCACAGCGCAATATCATATAACTGTCTAGCCATTCTCTAACAATATTAAGAGCACCTTAGCAGTATAGTATAGTAGTGTTGTACTAATATTGGACTTTCCAAATTTGATATGATAGCTTGAAAAATGTCAATATTTGATACCATTTTCGATACAATGGGGAAAACTGCAATATATACCATTATACAGATAAAGAAGTTTCGCTTGTTATTATCTCATACGTTTTTGATTATTAGCTTGCACAGGAAGGCTTTATTTGAATAGTTGAATACATTTACATAAAAAAGACAAATTAGCACTTTGAGATTCTTCCGAATGAAAAGTGCGTTATAAATAAAATCTATTATTATTTTATTATTAAGTTAACAGTTAGAACATATTAAGTACAATTAGCCTGACGTGGTCATACTCAATTCTAGAATATGAGTCTGATACTGCTCCATTGGGCTCTGATTATTGGGGCGTGTTTCAACCTAACCAAGAAAGACCTCAATTGGACAGACCTACAACCAATCAGAGCAACGGAGTAAATGACGTATGTTGAGCGACGCATATTAGTGAGAAGTTCGGATCATTTTACAGAATCTGATCTTTGAATCTCGTTTTTTTTTTTTAATTAATTTTGTTCATATCAGCAAACTATAATTAAAATGTCACATGTTAAATTCCCCAACACATCTAGTACTTATGCAAACGTTGATTACATTTGGAATAAAAATATATATATATTAGCTAATGCAGCCAAGACCAAACTTGAAGAAATTATTAATTAATTGTTTAGCTGGGTCTTCAGGCTATGCAGTCTGTTAGTTCACCTCACCTCCGAATCCGAATCGTTCTTTATTTTGTCAATTCACATTTAATCACGTCTGTTCCTGGAAAGATTAGTAATGTTACACGTCTCCTGACTTTGGGTTCAAGCCGTTAGTTCCGTCATCAGTGTCTGATCTGGGCCGTGACAGCCCTAAAAGCAATGCATGCAGTCCCGAAAACAGAATTGATTAGTTCACCTCTCCAGTCTTCGGGTCTATCAAACTTCAAATGTTGTGGGCGGGGCTAAGTTCAGCTGGCATCCAGGCTAAACTACAATAGAATAAAGAGACAAATTAAATAAACATGGCTTTTTAGTTTTCATGTGGGTATGACAGTATTCAGGTAAGAAATACAACAGAAAGGAAATAATCAAATGTAAAATAACATGTGAAATAGACTGCTTTTCATTGTAAACATTAAATAGAGATTAATGCTTACAATTAAAGTAAAAAAAAAAAAACAAGAGCAGTTACTTTTGCTTGTAACTTGCACTATAGCACTGCTAGTTAGTAAGGAAATAGAACTATAAGAGTGATTTTCTCTTTGTCTTTTGTTCTTTGTTAATTAACATGACATAAAGCAGCAGGCTTATTTGGCACCTGAACAAGCTAATCAGTGTCTAACTCGGGCCTTTCTAAGACACTTGCTGCTTCCCAATTCACCTACTTATACTACGACCTAAAAGTAAGTACTCTTTTTGTCAAGAAAAAATAATGACTCTGTTTGCAATTTAAATTGATGCATTTAAAAGTTAATGGCCAAACGTTTCATTACAAAAGTTCACAATGCTGCTGCAGGTGAAATATAATGACATTGAATAAATATATTTTCATCAGGTTAAATGCTGATAATTGATCACTCAAGCCCCTTAATCTAAACCTCTCTACTTCACCGTCAGAATCTGTCACGTTTGTAGTTTTTTAAAACTTTTATCCACGTTTGTAGTTCTTATCAAATCCTAGTCCATCTCGCAATGGGTTGTGGGCAATATCAGCCGTTAGACTGTGCGTCGTTCTGCACTTTGAATTCTGACCAGAAATAGTACATACAATACATATCAAAATATCAATATTTTTGACAAGACTACAGTATAGTACATTAATAACACCTACAATTGGGACATAATTATACCTAAGTGAATTATAGTCTTTCAAATTGATTTTTAATGAGAATAAATACTTTTATTTTAATTACTTCTCTCATTTAAATATATCAGTTGGCACTTTTACGCAATAGCCATTGGCACAGAGCTTGACAGATTGGTGTAATCAATCAGCATATGGCGCAAGGGCACAGCGAGGACGCAAGATTCTCAAAAACTTTACGCAGTCCAGACGGTAATCAAATCTGACCACTGTTGTGATTAAAATCAACAAGTGTTCTCTGGAGATAGCATTCTGTCTGCAATTAAATTCCCACCCTTCAATACTTTCTGCAGTTTGGCATTTGTATGTGTGTGTGTGTACGTGTGCGAGAGAGTTTCTCCCGTAAGCAGGTTAAGTTAAGCACAGTGTAATCTGTCAGTCTGTATGTTTGACACATGTCAAGCCATGACAGCCAGGCCGTGAGCTGGTGAAAAAATAAGCCGCATTGAAGCCGAGTACGTTTGAAAAGACTGAATTCCATTTCCCATCTATCCTTCATCTTAACATTTTCTATCACAGATTGCATTTTTTGCTTCATCAGCATGAACAAATTGAGGCTGAAAAGAAGACCGAAAAAAGAGCTGTGTTTCCATAGAGCACTCACTTCTGTCCTTTCTCACATATTCCCACATTCCCCAAAATCCCAGCGTAGTTAATGGGGTCAGAGCATATATATGTAAATACAACTCCTCTTCCATCATGTTCTAAAGATGGCTTCTGTCCCCTCCTCCTTTTCCAAAGCTCAGTCAAGAATGACAGTCTCATTAAACAGTCATTTGGCTCCTGTAGGCCGGAATTTCGTCCTCTGAAAAGTCCTTAATTGAAATGCCCAGTCTCTGTGACCTTGGGATGTTAATCCACAGCTGTAACATTTATCTCTTTCTCGGCAGCTCTCTACCTTCTGTCTCCTAATCAAACACTTTGGGGAAAGCCGGGCATCAATCATGTCGCTTCTGTCATGCAAATTCGATTTATGAGGGGGTATCAGGGGAGCGATGTTGTTTTAAATGTTTACAGCCTGTGCGTGTGAGTATGTGTGCACATATGTGAATGTGGCTCACACAATAATTATTATCCTCTGATATTTCAGTCAGAGAAGGAACATCTGGGGTTGGCCAGAGAGAGCGATCCAGCTGTCTTTGTGTTTTGTTCTGCCCAGAAAATTTGTCCATGAATAGATTAGAAAATAAAAAAACAACATCTGAGGGTTTGCAACATAGCCGTAGATTTGAGTATGGGCTGTAGGGATGTGTCTCTACCAAAAATAAGAGACTAGTAAAATATTCCTAACAATGTTTCTAGAGATTGCATTCAACTAAGGGAGCCCACAGCAACAACCTATACCAGGGCCCTGGATACCCTAATTACTGATACTGATTAAAAAAAAATAATAATTCTAAAACTAAAACCTATTTATTTACCTTGGTTGGTTGGTAGGCTGGAAGGTACAGAAGGTCACAGTGTCATGCCATGGTGTTTTAAAATAAGGAGGCAAAGTCCTCACAGTTTTTGTATGTGCACAATATAACGTTATATGTATATCAGCTTTTCTTTTCAGCTTATTTTCAGCAGTCATCAAGCTTGTACACATTGGTCACAGACACAAATATGTACCTTTAATTTTCCACAAGCTGATAAAACTGAGGAAGGAAGGAAAGAAGGAAGGAAGGAAGGAAGGAAGGAAGGAAGGAAGGAAGGAAGGAAGGAAGGAAGGAAGGAAAGAAGGAAGGAAGGAAGGAAGGAAGGAAGGAAGGAAGGAAGGAAAGAATGAAGGAAGGAAGGAAGGAAAGAATGAAGGAAGGAAGGAAGGAAGGAAGGAAAGAAGGAAGGAAGGAAGGAAGGAAGGAAGGAAGGAAGGAAGGAAGGAAGGAAGGAAGGAAGGAAGGAAGGAAGGAAGGAAGGAAGGAAGGAAGGAAGGAAGGAAGGAAGGAAGGAAGGAAGGATTTTTTTCTCATTTAGCAATAGTGGACCACTGATCATTGTGCACAACTGTCCAAAAAATGTGTACATATGTACTGTACTGCACTGTACAAATGTGTGACAAACAGAAGATACAAAGAAAGGGATGGAGATGTCAGGTGATGTCACTGTTAGGGTCCGATCAGAGGTGACAGACAGTCTCTGATTAGTAATTGTTCACCAAATGCTTTGTTATCGAACACCCCAATCCACATAATCACTGGATCTTACAATAGAAAATCAATTGCATTAACATAATGCCTAATTCACTCATTATTGCCTGGTGTTTGTACCACTATCTCTTCCTACATGTCTGCACATTTATTTTCTACCATTGATGCAATGACATGAAAAGACACTTCTGCCATCATGGCTATCTGATGGTTGTCTGTGTGTTGTACGGATATGATACGGCTCACATTGTGAGCATGGTGACAAAGCAACACTACAATAATGCCAGAACAAATATTCCTATATGAGGCTTTTGTCAAAAGCCAAGTTATCAGAGCAAAACATACATGTTTTATTAAATGCTGTAGAGCCTGTTCTAGAAAATTATTTGAGTGGTGCGGTGTAATAACAGCTATGAAATGCATGGCACTTTCTTCAGCTACAGGCATTTTCATGTTCCATGTGCCAATTTTGATTAATACTTAACACCATTGTTAAAAGCAGGAAAATTTGGCAAGCATAAGGATTCAAGCGAGTTTGACAAGGGCCAAATTGTGATGTTTAGTATCTGCAAAACTGCAGCTCTTATGGGGTGTTCCCGGTCTGCAGTGGTCAGTATCTATCAAAAGAGGTCCAAGGAAGTAACAGTGCTGAACCGGCGACAGGGTCATGTGGGGAGCGAAGGCTGACCTGTGTGATTCAATCAAACAGATGTTAATGAAGTTAATGAAGAAGTTAATGCTGGTTCTACAGACCATTCAGGGTGCCCATGCTGACCCCTGTCCACTGCCAAAAAGCAGCAACAGTGAGCATCAGAACTCGGCCGCTGAGCATGGAAGAAGGTGGCCTGGTCTGATGAATCATGTTTTCTTTTACATCACGTGGACGGCCGGATGCATCTGCTTCACTTACCAGGGGAACACATGGCACCAAAATGCACTATGAGAAGAAGGCAAGCAGGCGGAGGCAGTGTGATGCTTTGGGCAATGTTTTGCTGGGAAACCTTGGGTCCTGCCATCCATGTGTTTGTTACTTGGACACGTACCACCTACCTAAGCATTGTTGCAGACCATGTAGACCCTTTCATTGAAACAGTATTCCCTGGTGGCTGTGGTCTCTTTCAGCAGGATAATGCACCCTGCCACAAAGCAAAAATGGTTCAGGTATGGTTTGAGGAGCACAACAACGAGTTTGAGGTGTGGACTTGGTCTGTAAATCTGTGGGATGTGCTGAACAAACAAGTCCAAACCATGGAGGCCCCACCTTGCAACTTACAGGATCGCTAACATTCTGGTGCCCGATACCACAGCTCACTGTCAGGAGTCTAGTGGAGTCCATGCCTCGACGGGTCAGGGCTGTTTTGGCAGCAAAAGGTGGACCAACACAATATTAGGAAGGTGGTCATAATGATATGCCTGATCAGTGTGTGGGTATATATACTCATGAATAAACACTGCATTTATTCATGAGTATGAATAACGATTTCTCCGCGGAATAAGATGAGTTTAACAACGCTCACCACGTGGCTCGTAAAGAAAAGATACAGACCATAGCAAGTGTGTTTCAAATTTTTTATGGACATATTTCATATACTCTAGTGCTCTAAACATGAATCAGCACCGTGTATGCGCTAGAGCTATATCTTTAGGTTTATCCCGAAAAACGCTCACTGTCTGCATAATTCATAATGCACATTTATTATGCATTGTATAGTCAGGCGACTGACTTTTTTACGTTCCCACATGTGCAACTATAGAACAATTTATAGATTAACATGACGGTACATGCTAGTCGATGAGTTGAATCAATGTAACTCCACAACAGCTATTGTTACATAAATGTATTCACTAACCATACAGAAACGTCCAGGTGAAGTTCGAAAAGCTCTCCATTAGTGTCTGACTCCAGTTCAAACATGCAAGGCTGCACTCCACAACTGGTTATTTCTGACATTTTGTCTGAGTGAGATCGTTTTGTTGTTGCTGTTATATCCTAAGCGTGGAAAGGAGCTGGAAGGGGGGCAGGGAGCAGCAGCTCATTTGCATTTAAAGGGTCACACACAAATAGGGGAAAATTTGACAAGGTATAATAAATGATCTGGGGGTATTTTGAGCATAAACTTCACAGACACATTCTGGGGACACCAGCGATTTATATTACATCTTGTAAAAAGGGGCATAAAATGTCCCCTTTAAAGGTGCACTGTCTAAATTTTAGCGGCATCTAGCAGTGAGGTTGAGCATTGCGGAAGCCCGTGCTCAGCCCGAAGCTATGGGGGCCGACACAGGGCAAAAATGTTGTTGTTGGAGAGAGCAGAGAGTGACTACAGCTCTGTAGAGAAGTTTGTCCATTTAGGGGTACTGTAGAAACATGACGCCGCAACATGGCCATTTCACTATACGGGGACCATCGGTGTATAGAAATGACTCATTCTAAGGTGATAAAAACGTAACGGTACATTATGTAAGGTCTTTATACATCCCTGAAAACCCCTTATAAATGTTCTATCGTGTTTCTCCCTAATTTTGTTATATTATAGGATTATATTTTAAAAATGCATCAATGTCCGCTCAACTATGTTTTATTTATCGCCATAGTCATATTTTAATATTCATGTGTGTATAATGAGTGTGTTGTAGGTCTCTGTTTTATTGGCTGCTGTCTCCCCTCTTCCCCCCTCTACACTCCCACAGATGTAGATGTCTTTGTTTCTTCAGTAGAGCACATGAAGATTTTTAACTCCGACCATTGCAGTCTGCCAGTCGTTTAATGCATTTCAATGGTCATAGTTGAGAGTATGAGAACTATGAGAGTAAAAAAACATACAGATATGAATCCATATTAAATCCTGCGGCTTGTGACGACACATTGATGAAATGATTGTTTTTTGCAAGATACCGATCAGAATATATATACATTATTTTTTCCTTTTTTTTTAACCTCAAATACAACACTATGTACATCAGCGTTCACTGCATGATGACTTCCTGTAAGTGAGGTCAAAATACACAATATGGTGTAGAGATGCGTGCACGCCGCTTGTATGAGATATGCCATATCGTGTACATTTGACCTCGCTCACCGGAAGTGATGGCACGCTCAAGGCTGTTGTACATAGATCGCATCTGTGGTAAAACTCAGTTTGTGTAAATCCACTTGGGGTTCAGAGTATTTATTTTTTCCCACATTAATTTCCCAGATGTCTCTTACAATTATATGGTTTTGTTTCATTAATACAGTGTATACTTTTTTCTTGATTTACCCCCAAAGAATGGAAGTGAAATGTGACAACATCCCCCATAGGTGGCATTTAAACCGCGCATCACGTCTTCTGCTGTTAGATCAGCATTAAAGAACGATCTAACTTTTAAATAACAGATATAAGATTACAATAATATCAGATTTGTCTTATTTTAAATGAACACAAAAAAACAGAGATGAAAAATAAACTTAAGTATGAAATTTACTTTTACTATGGCTAAATAAATGTTCAGTGATATCTTCTAAACATTTTTTAATATTGGCGCATTTTTTTCTCTATATAGTGTTGATATGGCAAAGTTTCGTCATCCTGGTATGTGTGGAAAGTGTTAAACCATGCATGTTACAATTAACCCCGTGTTAGGCTGTGCCCCGCGCTCTCCTAAATACTGTTCGGTTTCTTGCACAAACCTATAATTTCATGTCTTAAGACATCAATGTGTCGTCACGAGCCACAGGGTTTAATACGAATTCGTATGTGTATGTTTTTTTGTTTTTGTTTTATTCTCGTGGCTCTCATACATTCAAATGTGACCATTGACATGCATTATACGACTGACAGACTGCAACGGTTGGAGTTAAAAATCTTAATTTGTGTTCTACTGAAGAAACAAAGACACCTATCCTTTTGAATGTTTTTTTTTCAACTACTGAATTAAAATTGTCTCTCTCTTCGCTGTAACATAGTCACTTAGACATGTGCGGCCATTCAACAAGTAGCACAATATTGCAACACTTTACTTTTAAATGTAACTTTCTATAGCACTGCTTATTAAGGACATAGAACTGTATATTTCATTATGAGTTATGACTGTGAATACACTTATTTCCCATTCACTCGTTTGTTGAATGGGACTGTTATGCAATCTCTGTTTCCCATTATTTTATATGATAGACTATTTTGGATAAAACTGCACTTAAATGGCACATATTAATAAAGCAAACTGTGACTGGTTGCTTGTCATATCAAGCATAAATATCGTTCCTGTTTAAGTGGCAGTTCTTGTCTAGAATAAACTGCAAAGTGAACAAGACTTTGTGGCAGTTGTCAAAAGTCTAGCTCTGACTAAGTTCTGCCCAACAGTAGAGCTGCAGGACATTTTGCATGAAAAAGAGACTCGCCAACAAAACCACCCACACGTCTCCATCGTGGAAGGGTCTGGGCGTAGGTGCAAGAAAAAGATTAATGTGTCATATATTGAATTAATTAAGCAGGTAATATGTCTCAGGCTCCATAATACAGATTAATCATCAACAGGTCTCAAAACATAAAAGAAATAAATAAATATAGAAGCTTCCTTAAATGCTATTTATTGAGAAATATTAATGATGGTGCGGCCACCACAAAGGCACGAAATGAATGAGGCGAGTAGCTTCTCTTTGGTGAAATTACATTATGCAATGACCCTAATCTGTAGCTTTTCATTTCATCGTTTCTTAGGAATTACTCATTCTGCCTGAATGTAAAGCACACCGTTTAGAGAACATGGCTAGTTGACTAAGGAGCAGAAGATAGCAGGCAAGTGGCAATGCCATGTATTCTTAAATAGTGCACAACACAAATGTGTATCAGATTTACTTTATGTACACATCCAGTCATCAATACTTGTGCTTTATGCATGAATAATCAGTGCAAGGTAATCTAAAGAAAAATATTTGTAATAATCTATCAACAATATTTTATTTCTGCATAACCACCAATGATGTGTCGACAGACTATAACTTAACATTTTATTTCTTTATGAAATCTCACCATTAAAGGTTCAGTGTGTAGTATTTATGAGGATCTATTTGCATAAATGCAATATAATATACATAATTAAATTTTCACTTGTGTATAAAGACCTTACATAATGTACCGTTATGTTTGTATTACCTTAGAATGAATTGTATTACCTTTCTGCATACACCACAGATCCCCTTATAATGAAATCGTCATTTTGCGCCGTCATGTTTCTACAGTAGCCTTAAATGGACAAACTTCTCTACAGAGCACTAAACACTCTCTGTTTTCGCCGACGACAACATTTCTGTCCTGTGTCGGCCCCCGTAGCTTCTCTATGTGGTTCGAAAGGGAGGGGTAAGCGGTGGGTGATTGCTATTTCACTGCTAGATGCTGCTAAAATTCACACACTGCACCTTTAATTCCTCAATTGACTGCACTTGAAATCCTAGTAACTTTCCACTTTTCCTTATAGCACTTTTTTTTTTTTTAAGTACTGACCAATGTTCATTAACAACATGTACTTCCTATAGGGTTAGGGTTTGGTTGAGGGGTTAGTTGTATGACATTTTGCTTACTGTTATTACTATTGTAAATACATGTAACAAGGACACTGTAAAATAAAGTGTTGTGTTTATTTTGTTTAGTTTTTGGCCCCACTTTATATTAGGTGGCCTTAACTACTATGTACTTACTTAAAAAAATAAGTACAATGTACTTACTGTGTTCATATTGTGTTGCAAAACACCTTTGCTGATATTGAGGTGGGATACGGGTAGGGTTAGGGACAGGTGTGGTGGTATGGGTCAGTTTAAGGGTAGGGTTAGGAGTAAGGGAAGTGTCAACTGTGTAATTACAAATGTAACTACAGAAATTAATTACAGATGTAATTACATGAAGGTATTTTTTTAAATGTAAGTACAATGTAAAAACATGTATGTACACAATAAGTGCAATGTATCAAACTATGAATTAAAATGTTAGTACATAGTAGTTAAGGACACAATATAAAGTGGGTCCAGTTTTTTAAACTTTTGTCAACTTAGTACCTAACACAAACTGTCAAGGCAACTTGGCACTAGCAACTTGGATGTTAGCAAAGATATGTTTGACAATCGAAACTGTTATGATTGTGAGCCCACTTCTTTTTTTTTTTTTTTAAATATATTCTCGGGGCTATTAGGAGCAACATTTAGGGAGATGTTGTTATACCATGTGTTAGTATGCAGATTAAATTTGCTGGCAGAACTAGCAAGTGTACCTTGCAATGTATTGCATGATATTGCACAGAACTCCAAAATGCTTATGAGCCACAATTATGTGTTGGATTTTCTACATGTGCATCTGAAAGCTGCAATGTTTGAAACCCAGAACATCACCCACAAAGTCTGTGCTAACAGTTTCTGAAAGTGCATACCGCACATAAAAACACAATCTATTGATATTCTCCTTGCATACAGTCAAGGTGACATTCATAGAAATTAATTAAGCACCATTTCGTAATAGTTTGAACTCCGACCTGAGTCCATTCCATCGAAAATATCAGCCAACATATAAACAGCAATTCTGAGGTCACTGTCACCTGGGTATCCTCATGCATTTAATATTGAGCACTAAATAAACACCTCCAGATGTACATTTATCACAGCTTGCCGTAAACATCTCCATCCTCTCATAACTTATGTGATCTCTGAGTTTTACAAACCGCCTAGCATGCTGCTGTAGTGTACTCAGAATACCCTTGTGGCCCTGAATCAATACACACGCAGACACAGACGAGCCGATAAACACCATTCTGACTCCACATGTTTTGGAGGCTGTATTGTGATAATGAATAAGCCATAGATTGGTTACATTTTCTGAAAACACAGTGACCCAAAAAGAAGTTGTGCACTCTTTAAAATGTCATTGCATTAAAAAAAAAAAAACAAACCAAGTCGCATCTGCAAAAAAAATGTCAATAAAGCTTTTCTCAGAATAACTTTTCTGTGCCACTTTTTCTGCCTTTTTTTAACCATTTATATATTATATATAATTTCAAACACAACAAACATTTTTTTGTGAAATATTTGGCTTGGAAAGTGCTCGTGACATATTTATACCAAATGCATGCTGCTTGATTTGGTAGTCTTTAAATAATGTAAAACCATGCATTTAGTATGTTTAAGATTTTAAGATGTTTAAGAATTTATCAGTTCGTCCGTCGATCCATCCATGGTGTGTGGTCTGACATTGCACAAATTAAATTTGAAAGTGAGGTTTTATGACCAATCAGCTGCCATTGGGCATGTCAAAACAGGTTGGATGCAACTCCCTTTTGTATGGAAACGACAAGCCAACTGCAGTTATGATTACAATAGCATGCATATACAGGTAAAAAGAAAAAGAAAAAGAGTGTCAGCAAAAATAAGGTGACTATGAATAATATAACTATATATGAAGTGAAAGAAACATGAGACTGTGTGCATTTACACTATTATTGTATCCATTCCTTTTGTCATGCCTACATAATATATAAACCCTAAAACTGACTACGGTAATATACCGCAATCTAAAGGCACAGCACAATACTCCCTTTTCTCTCCAGAAATCAGTTAAATCTTATATCAGTTAAAGTGCCCTTTTCCCCTCCTGCAAAGATGTAATGTCAAAAGTCCACAATAAAGTTACTGTCTCCCAAAAGACAGAATCGACTCTGAACCACCTAAACGAGTCATCAGGAATTCGAACCCCAATGAGTTAAGGCTACACACGTCACTAACTAATATATTTGTATAATGCTCGCTTATATTCTATGTTGTCCTCTTGCAAACAGAGAGACTGAATCATCAGAGTCGTTTGAGAGTCATTGAAAGATGCAGTGATGTGCAATACTATATATATATATATATACAGGTTTACATGCATACAAGGTAAATATTTACCTTGTATGCATGTAAACCTGTTGTAGGAGACCTCCAAAACAAAACAGGAAAACCTAAAAAAGAAACCATAATAGCATAAACCCAGCCTGATCTGCAGCGATTGGATTTCGCCCCTGCAACTCAGTCTGGAAACCTGTACATTAATTTCTACTTCTTCTGTTACACTTTTGCGGGAACCAATCACAGACTGGTGCTATTGGTGGTTTTAACACGATGACAGATAGAGAAGCGATGGGTCATTGCCCGTTGTTCACGGCTCTTGTGGTCTTATTGGTTAAAGGACTAATGCAAACAGAGTCATTTGAATTATGCTTGTTTATCATGACTCTTGTGCAGTAGAAAATACATAGCAGACTCCCCAGACCAATGATCAATCTTAAATTGAGCTTGGTCTGGTGATAGCCAGACAACATAATAGGAGCATTTTAGTATTTTCTTGACAGGGTGGTTTAGCTCAATGCTCAGATTCAGTCTTGTGTGTTGCTGGACTGTACAGGTCATGATGCAAGCAAATGACAATCCACTAATAGCTATAAACAGTAAAGGTGGAATATATAAAGTACAAAATGATGCCTGTTTGTGATATCACGTTAAGATTTATACTTGTTTTGTTGTTTTTCAGTTTTGTTCGGCAGCAGGATACAATGTGGTTGTTATTAAAAGACCTTTGCTGTTGCTATGCAACAAATGACCTGCCAGATGAAAAAATTCAAGAGTGGACATTAATGCACAAATAAGGACAGTTATTAGTTGGGCACATTAGATACTATTTTGCAAAGATGCTATAGAGGGTTTTAGGCTGGCATTTGTTTTAATGGTTTATGACAGTAAAGATGGATCAAACTGGATTTGCATTTGCAGAACTGCACAGAAAACCTGGTAGATTTTCTCAGAAGATCAATCATTCACAAAGTCCTGAACATCCCTTATCCCTTGAGTGCTCATTTATTACATATTTTGCCTAATTTTATCATGCTCTTGGCTTGCACCGAGCCTCTCAGCCCTGGTTAGCACATTTTACAATGCTTAAATTCATTCCACTGCAATCTGCAGGTTCAAAAATTCAATAAAGTCAGCAAAAAAAAAACACCTGGACATTACCTGTTACACGTATTAATAAATAATTGTGAGATGTCACATTTCACATTCCTTGAACAGGAAGTATTTCCCCGCAGGATACTTATGATTCACTTCTGTACACTGTGGAGCAGTGACACTCACATTGATACATTGATATTTTCCATGGGGGCGGGGTGTTATGCGCAGTTAGCACATTATAATTGGCTGTACGAGCTGTCTCAAAGTGAAATGCATCAATAACACATCCATTCCAGGTCACAGCAGAATAGTTGCAGTGTGAGTATCTCACTCACACTTAGAAGAAAATGATCTATATAGAACCTTAAAGGATTCTTTTAGGGGTTCCCATAATTTTATGGATGTAGTTTTAATATTTTTATTTTTAAACAGATTAAACAGCTTGTAAACATACTTTAACCATAATAAGCTAAATAAGCCATTCAACATGACCGTATTACTCAATCATTTAGTATGTACGATTTCTTGTTAAAATACACTCTCTTAATCCAGTTTATTGTTCATTGACTACTATTAGTATGAAGTGTTGCGGGTAACACATTACAAGTAACGTGAGTTACGTAATCAGATTACTTTTTCAAGTAAAGTAACAGATTTTATTATTTTTATTAACAGAGAATATTATGCAAACCTGCAATAATTAAATGTTAATTAATACAAATATAGGGGAGCGCGGGGCACAACCTAATGCAGAGTTAATTGTAACACGCATGGTTTAACACTTTCCACACATGCCAGGATGACGAAACTTTGTGTACTTACTAGTTGCCATATCAACACTATATAGAGAAAAACGTGCGCCAAAATGTAAAAATCTTTGGAAGATATCACTGAGCATTCATTTAACCACAAAAGTCAATAAACAAAAAGTCAAGTTTATTTTCAGAATGTCAATGTCAAGTCAAGTCAATGTTCAGAAATGATTCATTATTATTATGTTTTGAACTATGCTGGATAGCTGTATTTAGCTATGTGTTTGCTGTCAAAATCTAAAATTTGTGTATTTTTAATAATAAAAAAATTATTTTATTGACAAAATATTTTAGTTTGTTTTGTATTATTATTATTATTATTATTATTATTATTATTATTATTATTATTATTATTATTATATCAGGTAACATTTTAAGCTGTCATTTGGTCATGTTACAATGTACCCCACCTATGGGGCATGTTGTCACTTCCATTCTTTCAATGTAAATCAAGAAAAAAATATACACTGTATTAAAGAAACAAAACCACATAATTGTAGACGTGTGGGAAATTAATGTGGAAAAAATAAATACTCTAATACTTGATGTGTCTACACAAACTGAGACGTTAGGTTGTGCCCCGCTCTACTTTATGTTTATACTTTAATCTCCCTTTACTTACCAGTGTCTTTGCTGCTGACCTTCAACGATCAA
Source organism: Gobiocypris rarus (assembly GCA_023029165.1). Classification (NCBI taxonomy): domain Eukaryota; kingdom Metazoa; phylum Chordata; class Actinopteri; order Cypriniformes; family Gobionidae; genus Gobiocypris; species Gobiocypris rarus. The sequence goes on along the minus strand of CM040921.1, from coordinate 6,793,602 downwards.
ATTCAACGATAGTAATAAGAAAACAGACTTTAGATAAACATCACATGTTTTTATTTATTTATTTATTTGTATTAGTATTGCTGAAGTAATAGTATTGAGCTTTCTTTCTCCTGTGTCCTGTTCTTCTGCGATCTAGAATGGCAGTACAGCTGAAAGGTTTGTTTGAGCTGCGCCCTCTACTTTACACAAGTGAATTTGTATTTCCTTCAGTCTTTACATTTGTTTTTGGTTTTAAAAAACAAACATGAAAACCTAGCCCAGTTGAGAAAAAGTAGCGTAATGGATTACATCCCATTCTATGTAACACAATATGTTACCCTGCTTTGTGAACCAATACCTTAATTTGCTCTTTCAACTCTTCTCTAAAGACTCTCACAATACAGATTAACTGAGTGCTGATATAAAATTGTGCCATTGTTTTAATTTTTTTATGTAAATGTGGCTCACTATATATGGCGTCAAATTCACTGGTACTGATTGATTTATTACATAGGTTATTAAACCTGCAGACTTTCTAATCTACAATGAAAATGAGTAAATATAACATATGTTTAAGTTTTGTTTTTCATATACATTGTTTTTTTTGTTGTTTTTTTTACTTTCATCAAAGAATCCTGAAAAAAACATGTCTCATGGTTAAGATATTAAGATTATTAATCTTATTTAAAAGATATTAACAACCCCTTTTCGAACGGTAATGTAGATAAACTGGTATATGCATGTCTGTGTATGTGGCTAAGGGCTCATGTACAATTTCCACACAAGCATAACTGTTTACTGGATGTGCATAATTGCTTAAATGAATATGACGCCAAATGCTAATAAAAAAATGCTATCGGCAGGTGCAATTCATTCTTAATGTAACCCTCCTTCTGTCTGTTACAGAGCTGTGATGTACTGTATATCTACTCAATTAGATCTCTGTCCACTGTATTTTTTTTTAAAGGGTGCCTTTCTCATTTTATACTTTTTTATTTATATCTTTATTTATCCAAATTAAACTCATGACTCTTGATAGAACCTTGATGTTTGCTTAAATGATGAATGTGCTTCCACTCTTCCATCCAAGGTCACAGCTCTTTTGCAGCTCTGTTGTGCCGTGTGCGGTCGGGTGCCTGGGATGTGTTGTTTTCCCTCCGACCCAGTCGCTGTATCCTGGATTACATGTCATTTCTCCTTGTGTCCCGCTGGTCCGGCTGTTGTCCCATCACTAATCGTATTATGTATGCAGTCCTTTTCTTTTTGCTGTCTGTGTTGTGGGCACCCCCTGTGTACCGGGGCCATTGTTTTTCATCTTCTCAGAAACACAAAGACACCGGTCTGTTCAGAATGAATATTTACACTCCCTCATCAGATGGCCCCTGCATCTTTTGTTAGATACAAACAAGGACTTTAGGAAGATTTATTACACCTGGCAACAGGACAAATGTCTGTCCTTAATGAACTGTATTGTGTCCTAATTCACCTCAAGTGTTTGCTTCTTACAATCTTAAAGCAACTTAAGGGGATATTTCATTCACCCCTGTGTTGTTACAGACCTTTATGACTAACTTTATTCTGTGGAAAACAAAGGAGAATTTTTGAAGTACATCCAAGCAAAAGTCAGAGAGACAAAGTTTAAGTTATGGCCTAAAAAAAGCAATTTCTTTAAATTTTAAATTCTAGTGTCAGGTTTGACATCAGTAGCTAGTTTTAATCCAAGCTGCAGAATACATTTAAGCAAAAAAGTAATATTAGTGCAATTGGTGTAATATTAGTGTAATGTATACTATAATACACCTCTTTTAATGTTTTTGCTTTAATTGTATGGAGATCATGATGGTGAATAATAAAACAATTATCCTTAACCATATATATATATATATATATATAGAGAGAGAGAGAGAGAGAGAGAGAGAGAATTAAAACAAAATTCAGACATCAACATTTTCTGACATTATTACAGTTTATTCGCTCTAGTTTAGAAAATGGTAATGCAATCTGACAAGAACTCAGAGTTAAACTGTGTCAGATCAAATTAATCTTGATAATGTCAGATAACTTTGATAGAAAGGTATGTAATGGATTACAATCAACCAATCAGCTGTCAGCTGTTAAATTTAAGTACACAATTAGGTAATACCAATTCAGTTCAACCAATGACCAAGCAATGCTTCATTTTGTTTAGTCTGTGGTGTAAACGGCACTAGCAATGCATTAGCAATGGAAGAAAAAAATAATTAAGCAAAACAGGTCAGGTCAAATTGAAAAATTTTGGTCCCAAATCTTTATCAATTTTACTGGTAGTCCATGTATGAAGAATTTGTGGGTATAATAGGTCACCGTTTGCTTTATTTTGCTATCCTCACTTACATAAATGAAGTGTCCTGCACCCACTAGTTTAAAAAAATATATATATATATATATATATATATATATATATATATATATATATATATATATATATATATATATATATATATATATATATATATATATATATATATATATATATATATATATATATATATATCTGGTGTCTGAATAATTGTTGTTTTGACAGTGTGTGTATGGGTATAATGTTATCACAATTTTTAACATTGTCATCTTTTACTGTTTTGGCTTTGATTTTACAATGATAATGATGTTTGTTTTTTTTTTGTATAATTCTTGGTAGAGACTACAGTTTATTAAAAAATGATTGTAATATTACAATTTTCTATTGTTAGACGTTAGGAATTTTATTTTCTATAAATTATATATATATATACACACACTGAATACACCTGAAATTAAGGCAGTCCTTAGCCAGTGAAGAAAGGGATCATCCATCAGGGATTAAAAATGGGCACAGATGACCCTCAGCCATTCCCATTAGCACTGCTGAGAGCAGGAAACATTCTTGACACCGGCTTTTGTCCTTGCCAAACTTCCCCAAGCACAGTCCAGTCCAGAGCCATTGTAGTCTCCGGCTGTCTGTCTCAGATTAGTAAAGGATAAGACACTGTCCTTGTCTTCTCATCTTCCTCTCCTGCAGCCCAGGGCCTGATGGCACACATTATCTCCTATTAACTAATCACCCAATCAGAAACGGAAAACACTCCCCGGGCGCACTGACGTAAATCCAGAGTGACAATATGGCTGATCTGCAGCGAGGGGAACAGTTGAGAGAGGCGATCCGAGAGCGGAGACTCGTTAAGATCCCGGCGCGCGCTTACTGCGTACATAGTCACCCTTCCTCCGGGGACTCAGTCAGCGATTATTTCATTTGACTTGGCGTCAGGAATGGGATTACAGAGATGTTTAGCGTGTCATCACACTTCAGCCCCCCTGGCATGGTGCACATTAAGCAGGACAGTTAGGGAATGACAGCGCTGACATCACTGCGTCTCTTCTCTGAAAGTGACCTTGTTTTTCCCCATTCTCTCCATCTCAGGGAAGTGTTGTCCCAGAGGAAGATTTTATTGCTCAAAGGTCGCTCTGTTACAGCCTAAAGACGTTCTCAGTTATGTTTTAACTATTAGCCATTGTTTAGGATGTGCTCAAATTATTTTGGAGCAATTCAAATAGCCACAAATGTGTTTAAAGCTGTAAAATGAATTTGGCAGCTCGGATATTATGTTCTTTGGAGGAATTTTATAGAGGTTTTTTTACTGAAATATCTTGCTTATAATCACAGACTTTCTGAAACTTTATAGAGCAGAGTTTTTAGAGATTACTTTTCACTCGGGAGAAAAATCTGAGAAGCAGGAGACTTAAAAGAAACCTCGTCAATTCATCAACCTCATCAACCTGACTAAATTAACAGGATAGTTCACCCAAAATATAATTTTTTTATCATTTACATTTCTTCAAGGATTAGTTCCCCCCAAAATGAAAACTTTGTCATTAATTACTCACCCTGATGTCGTTTAAACCCCGTAAGGCCTTCGTTCATCTTCGGAACACAAATTAAAATATTAATCGGCAGCAATGTCATTACAACTTTCAAGGCCTACTTAAGTAAAGACCCTCAAGATACTAAACACAGTGCAGCCCCTCCGGGTTCTGCGACAGAATTCCGGCTCATTATTGGCCAGCTCCTGCATCAGCATCACATGAATCATGTGAACAGCTTCAGCCAATGGCGAGCTGGCGTTCTGACATAGAACCCGGAAGCGCTGCACTGTGTTTAGTACATCAACAGTGTAGGACACTTTGAAATTAGTAGCAGAAGAAATTGTTGAATAAAGTCGTTATTTTTGTTTTGTTTGTGTGCACAAAAAGTATTCTTGTAAGGTCATAATAAAGATGTCATGAACTGGCTTTTTTTTAAATGGATACTGTTGTCTGAGGTCAACTTACGTTTTTGTGTCGTTTTTACATGCAAAACCATCATAATGAATAAGTAATAGGCTATTTTCTACTCTGGTTTTGAGGCTCTCTCCTGAACACTCGTTTTGGATGGGCACTGTAGACTTGGAAGTAAATGCCCACAGCTAAGATTGGATAAGATATGCATATTTAATGAGCTTCTGCTCCCCTGTTAGTTCACGTGAGAGATTGTTTTGAAAGTGGCAACCGGAAAGATTCTCAAGGCTCTCAAAACACCTTTATCAAACAAACAAAATTATTTATCTCTCATCCACCCGTGATTGATTGGCATATTATTTTTGGATATAAGCCCGGACACCGCTCTTCAAATAGCAAGTCAAGAGAGTAAACAATGCAGAGCAAAAAAAAAGATTGTTATTTCACTATTTGAAATTACGGGCTTCCGTTTTGGTAGCCCGTCTGGAAAACACATAGCCACGGGACATTGAGCTTTGCGAGCCCTGGTCCATACATGTCCGAGGCTGATCCCGAGTCGCAATGAACCAACAAATAAAGGATTCTCCAGGCTTTGACACAGTGCTAAGGTATGTACTGTTAGACACATACACATAATCAAAATGATCTGGAAGCTAAAAAGGGACGCCGGAATATAGTAGCATTTGCTTTCCGCTCTTCAGCGTCAGCGCTCTGTGTTTGTCGGTCCTATCTGGTGTTGTTTGTCCACAAGCACTCGTTTCACTGTGTTTGAGAACATAGTTGAATAAAGCATGGCAAGCGAGCAGTCTGTACGGTGTGTGCCAAAAAAAAAAAGAAAAAGAAGGGAGGACATCACTGAGCTCCGGAAGGCAACAGATCTGTCTCTCCACATTACGAAGGAGACGGCCCGCGCCATTGGACGCTCCATGGCTGGGCTCATCTGTGTGGAGAGACATCTGTGGCTGAACCTGTCGGGAATAAGGGAGAGGGAGAAATCCTTCCTCCTGGACTCCCCAGTTTTACATTCTGGCCTCTTTGGCGGCACCGTTAACACGGTCGTCGAGGGGTTTCAGGAGGTGAAAAGGCAGTGAGCCGCCTTCCGGCAGTTCCTGCCTCTTTCCTCCTCAGGTGGATCTGCCTCGAGCGGGCAGCCCCAAACCGTCGACCAGCTCCTCGCACCGAGAGGTGCAAAAGCAGAGCAGCGCTCGAAACCTAGGCTTCCAAACAGTCCTTGCCTTGGCTGACGAGCTCTCGGGGAATTGATGCTGTGCTCCCGCCGTTAAGTACACTTCGGGCCACGTTGATTCCCCATGGATGTGAGCTGCCCCAGCCGCCTCTAGTAAGACCTGTGGCGGAACAGTGAACATGTTCGCACACCGAAAATCTATTTCGACCAAACCCTGCCGGGCAGCCGCTTCAGGGGGTCGGGAGAGAGGCTCGGTGGACACCCGAGGCCGGCCTCGAGAGGCTGGTTCCCTTAACAGATTATCTCGGCGCATGGTAATGCCTTCCGAATATATCGGGAGTCTGGGTTCTACAACCGGTACTTCATAGTTCCCAAGAAGGATGGGGGTTTGCGTCCGATTTTAGATCTCAGGTTTATGAACTGGTCTCTGAGGAGAAACAGGTTCAGAATGCTGACTATACCAGCTATCGTGAGTCAGATCCAGTTTGAATACTGGTTCGTCACGATAGATCTAAAGGATGCATACTCCATCCTTCTGTGTCACAGGAAGTACCTGAGGTTCGCTTTCGGGGGCGAAGCGTACCAGTATCGGGTACTTCCCTTTAGCCTAGCTCTCTCTCCTTGCACCTTTACGGAGTGCATGTATGCAGCGCTGGCTCCGTTGGAACTCCAGGGCATCCATGCACTCAATTATTTTGACAACTGGCTCATTCTGGCCAGTTCGCGTTATGGCGGTTCAGCATCGAAATGTTGTTCTCACCCACATAAGGTGCTTGGGCCTGAGACTCACCACGAAGAAGAGCGTGTTGACGCCCTGTAAATGTAAATGTAGCGTACTACATTTACATTTACATTTAGTCATTTAGCAGACGCTTTTATCCAAAGCGACTTACAAATGAGAGTAATAAAAGCAACCAAGAACAGTCAAGGGCAACAATATGCAAGCGCTGTAACAAGTCTCACATAATCCAGCACAAAACACATAGGACAGTTTTTTTTTTTTTTTAATAAAAAACAGAAACAAATAGAGTGATAAGTGCTATTCTTTATTGGTCAAGTGCTGCTGGAAAATAAGTGTCTTGAGATGTTTTTTGAAAATGGCTACAGACTTGGCTGCTCGAACTGAGACAGGCAGATCATTCCACTAGGTGGGAACGGTCCAGGAAAAGGTCCTAGTGAGGGATTTCATGCCTCTTTGGGATGGCACCACTAACCGTCGTTCACTTGCAGAACGCAAGCTTCTGGAAGGTGTGTAAGTCTGAACAAGCGAGTTTAGGTATACTGGTGCAGAGCCTGCGGTTGCTTTGTAGGCGAGCACCAGAGCCTTGAACTTGATTCGCGCGGCTAACTGAAGCCAGAGCAGACTGATGAAGAGAGGCGTGACACAAGCTCTCTTCGGCTCATTGAAGACCACTCTTGCCGCTGCATTCTGGATCAGCTGCAAGGGTTTAACAGTGAATGCTGGAAGGCCCGCTAGAAGAGAATTACAGTAGTCCAGTCTGGAGAGTACAAGAGCTTGGACCAGGAGTTGTGTGGCCTGCTCTGATAGGAAGGGTCTAATCTTCCTAATGTTGTATAGCACAAATCTGCAGGACCGGGTTGTTGCAGTAATGTGGTCAGTGAATTTTAGCTGATCATCAATCACAACTCCAAGGTTCCTGGCTGTCCCGGACGGAGTTATGGTTGATGAACCGAGCTGAATGGAGAGAGTATGTTGAACTGCTGGGTTGGCTGAGACCACAAGCAGTTCTGTCTTTGCCAGATTGCGTTGAAGGTGTTGTTCCTTCATCCAGGCAGAAATGTCTGTCAGGCAGGCAGCGATCCGAACCCCAACTGTGGCATCATCTGGTTGAAATGAGAGGTAGAGTTGAGTGTCATCAGCGGTCATGGAAGGCCGCTATGCAGGGGGCCTGAGGTCGCACTCTCTGTGCAGACTGGCACACCAGGTCCTCCTGTCGTCCCAGCGGAAATTGTCGTCTGAGACCAGAACCAGGGAGCAGATATCCTGTCGAGGCAGGGGCTGAGGCGCGGGGAGTGGCAGCTCAACCCCGACGAGGTGGAGGCCATGTGCGAGTGGTTTGGCCCGGTGGAGGTGGATCTCTTTGTGTCTCGAGGCAGCGGGCTGGGCCACTTCGCACACCTTCATAAGCTACTATAATCTGCATCTCCCTGCGTCGCCTGGTGCCAGAGTGCTCTCGTTTTCTGGGCCTGGTGTCAGTAAAAGCTTTTCTTTGACTAACAAGTACATTTTCAGATCCGAAAATTACAGGATATTCTTATATTATCCATTTATATATCAAAGGCTCGGGGGAAAGTTGATTTCTCAATTAATCACCCCTTTAAGGTTGAACCACTGGAGTCACATGGACTATTTTAACGATGTCTTTATCTTTCTGGGCCTTGAAAGTGTTTCTTACGTTGTTGTCTATGGATGGTTCAGAAACCTCTCGAATTTGATAAAAAAAAAAATATCTTAATTCGTGTTCTGAAGATGGTCAAAAGGTCTTATGGGTTTTGGAACAACATACAACAATTCTCAACAACATTCTATAATTATGAGTAATTAATTATATAATTTTCATTTTGGGTGAACTAACCCTTTCATGTCGTTTCAAGCCTGTATGACATTCTTTCTTCAAAAAACAAAAACAAAAAAGACACAGGTGCTCATTCACTCATTACCAATATCTGCTCTTATAGTTTGATATTAATAAAACATTCAAACTTTAATTATGTAGTATACACTATTTCCAAGATGTGCTGGTTTTGTAAGGTTCATCTTTATTATTTTAAGTAATGTAACAGTAAATGTATGGTCACATTATCTGATCGGCTAAGGGCTCAAACACTAAAGCTGTTGCTTTGCATTTGACAAATTTTCCTAAAATATTAGCAGTGTTCTTTCAATGCCTGCGAAGTGCTAGCATTTCTTTTAGAAAATGCGTATCTAATGCATGATTGATTGACTCAGTCATCTCTGTGTCCCATATCTGTCTTCTCGAGATTTTGTTTGGGGACAGTTGCTATTTTGGAATGCACACATACACACATCAACAAATTTTGCAGCTTCACCCCTGGCAAAGATGTTAAGGCCAGCACTCGTGAGGATAATGAGCTGGCCATTAAAGCGTTTTTAATTAGCGAGGTGCCCCGCGATCACATCCAAGCAACATCTTCAGGAAAGGTATGCAAATAAGACTTGAACTCTAAAACCAAACATGAACATTCTGCTCAGTGCAATATCAGATAGCATTTTTTTGGGTGGCGTAATTTAGTCATTTAGCTGTAACGATTATAGCCAGAACGCATTACAAAGTATTCAGGCAAAGCACTAAGTCATGGATCAGTTACTCAGGGCAAAATGTAAACAAGTTTTGCCTCTATCTCAGAAATTACACTGTGTGTTTGTGTTATGGCCCAGAAAAATAAGGCTCTGACCATCGCGGCTTGTATTGCCGTTTCTGGCGATATCATTCTTTCTATATGATCCCATAAAATAGATAACAGATGGAGATTTGTCCCCCGAGTTTCTGTTAAAGAAAAAGAAACAGTAAAATGACTAGCTGAAGGGTAAGCTCTGATGACTGCATCATATCTAACAAATCTGCTGTGAGCTATAGAGATGCTGACCTCTATCATGTAGCACGGCAGCTGTACTTTTTCACCACAGATTTTATGACAAGGTGGAAGGAGCTTTGTGCTGAGACTGATAAGACTCCAGTCTACAGCCCCTCTGTGCTCACCGACCAAAGGGGCTTTGGATAGGACTTAATGAGCCGAGCCAATCAATGCCCAGCCAGATGGCTTTGATTGATGCCTTTGAAGAAACAAAGTGTCATAATGGTCCTAAGATCACCAAACAGGGGAGGAGAAAGTATTGATGCATCAACCCTAGCAGAGGTCACGATGACCATCTAACTTTGAGGCTTTGCATTGTCCCAAGGTGCCGCTCCTTGTTTTTATGCTTGTGTCACCTTGTGGGGATATAAACGGCGCTGGAGTGCTTTGAAACAACCTAACATGAAGTATTCAACATTGGTGCTTAATTTTTATTGCACCATTTGGCCTACAGGCTTGATTGATGCCTCAAACCATGCAACTTGTTGTGGAGAGGTGAGCTGGCTGTGATTTTACATCTGACAGAAAAAAAAAAAAAAATCCCATGCACTTGCATGCATCTTTTGATTGGGCCTCCCAGAACACCATAGCAACCGCATAGCAACACTGTAAAGCAATCTAGCATCATTCATGTAAGTTGTGCAGGGGTAAGCATGTTTCATATTGCCTCCAGAATATGTACTTGTACTGCTTTCTTTACATTTTAAATCATTTAACAAAACATTTGTTTTATTTTATTATTTTATTGACTTTCCAATGACAACCCAGTCAGTTTGTCACATTAACTACATCAATCAAGGCTTAATTCAAAATGGCTTCCAGAAAAGATTAGGTGAAATTGGACTATTCATCAAGCTAATAACTCTTACAACACACAGCTGTTGCCAAAGATTGTGACATTTTTAGACACATTCAAGCACCTGCAATGACAGGAAACATAATTTCCTCACTCACCAGTTTTGAAGTGTGAAGTTTCAGTATGGCAGTATTACCTGTACCAAGATATATTTTTTTTACATGATCTAAGGCAAGCATTACTATAACAATTACTCATACATTTAGGGGTTTTAGAAACCTAATCTAAATTCCTACCATACTCAAATTGTGTGGTGTGAGGAAATAAACTACCGTTTGGGGTTCGTAAGATTTTCTGTTTTTGAAAGAAGTTTTATCTGCACCAAAATTGCAGCTCATTATCTAATTAATACCTGTGATGGCAAAGCAGAACCTTCTAAAGTAAAATGCTGGTTGTAACAAAGTCAGCTGCCGATCGCTGTCTGCGCAGCGATGTGGTAGGCCACGTAAAATCACAGAGAGGGGTCAGCGCATGCTGAGGCACACAGTGCACAGAAGTCACCAACTTTCTGCAGAGTCAATAGCTACAGACCTCGAAACTTTGTGTGGCCTTCCGATTAGCTCAAGAACAGTGCATAGTTTCATGGAATGGGTTTCCATGGCCGAGCAGCTGCATCCAAGCCTTACATCACCAAGTGCAATGCAAAGCGTTGAATACAGTGGTGTAAAGCACACTGCCACTGAACTCTAGAGCAGTGGAGACGTATTTTTTTCCCTATGGTAGTTAATGGTTGCTCTATCTGCTTGGTTACAAACATTCTTCAAAATATCTTCTTATGTGTTCATCAGACAAAGAAACTCATACAGGTTTGGAAAAACTTGAGGGTGAGTAAATGATGACAGAATTTTCATTTTTGGGTGAACTATCTCTTTAAGCAAACAAATGCTATAATGACAGTTAGTTGACATGTAGTTTCAAAGTTACATACAATCATTAAAAGGGACCATCAAAATAAACTGTCACTGTATATTTTTATGAACAGAAAATTCAAAACAACATACCAACTGTTTTTACAATCACTTCTGATCAGTGTCCTTGCTGAATAAACGTATTAATTTCTTTTTAACAAAATAAAAAAATAAATAAAGATTGTCATGGCCTTAATCTTTTTCCTATGACATTTCTGTAGTCTGGTGGTAAATATATACATAATAAATTCTTCGGTGTAAATATACAAATGTATAGTATTGTTTAGTGAACGAGTACTAACTAAACAACTTTTAAGTAGTAACTTTTGTTTTAAGGCCAGTAACTAATGAGTTTGACTCAGATTAATGTTTTATTATCTTTGAATTATCAAATTAACATTATGAAACATGAAAAGTGTCTCAGGTTTTTATGAAATATTGTTATTTTAAGTAAGTGGGGTGAAATGTTTCATTATTCATAATATCTTTTTTTGTTGCCCAGATGAAAAAATAAATAAATAAAAAAGTCATACAGGTTTGGAACTACATAAACGTGAGTAAATGATGACAGTGTTTTCATTTTGGGGTGAACTATCCCTTTAATGAGTGTGCTCACTAGCTGTCCAGTAGAAGAAGAGAAAAAAACAACTATAATAACTACTGTGTATATCTTCAAGAGCTAGTCATTCTGGGACTCACTGCACTTAGAGAATGTGAAATTGGCTGTGAGATTTCCTGTCAAACCGAAAGTTAACTGCACATTAAGGTGGTAGATGGGTAAATGCTGATGCCACGAGCATTGGGTTGTTTATGAGTTTAGAAATGGCTGCATAATGGTGCCATGCACGTTGAAGATAAATATGACATATTGTCATGCCATTCCTAACGTTTTAAACTGTAAATGCATTATTAAAAACTGCAGAATGCAACTTAAAAATCCTTATTTGCAATATTTATTTGCAGTGATACTTTAAAAGCACGAAACACACTGCCATTTTTTGGCCCGATTCTCTTCTTTTTTGTTGTCTGTGCTTCCCCATTGTTATCCAGTCATGATTTAACACTCCTGCCTGTTTTATCTGGCCTCTCACAGGCCCAGACAGATGGGTCTGCACTTGATTCAAAGACAAAACTCAAAACTAATCCCCCAAAACAAACCTCTCGCTTTCAGATTCAGCCAGCTGTGAGAGCTGGATCAGAACCATGGCGAACCACTGCAACATGTGCAAATGACTTTTTATGATTACTGCCGTTTCTTTGAATGGCATAAACATGAACCAACTGGCCATGGATTAACCCTGGGTTGGTTATTGGTTGCTCATTTGTTGGAAATGCTTTATAACTACAGTTTGTATAAGGCTGCTACCCCGTTTTATCGTGTCCCCTGATGTGAAGTGGATTGTTTTGTTGATTAGCTCTTATTGTGTTCCAAGGTTGTGTTAAACAACGGTGTTCACTGGGAGAGCTGAATCCAGCTTAAAGTTTTAAGTTTTGACAACCTTGCATTTGTTTTTCATGTACACGTATGTTTTATACAAATGTCATGTAATAGTTCACCAAAAATGATAATTATTTCGATATGTACTCACCCCTCATGTTGTTCTAAACCATGCAGCCCGTGGTTCATTCTTCATCTAGAAGAGTTAATTAATTAACTTTATGTCAGTGATTTTGAATTTTGAAAGAAAAGCACAAAGAAAAAATCTCTATGATCACATTCTAGCCTGGTGATGTTTTTTGACAGGTTCTTCCAGGTTGATGTAAAATTATGCAAATTGAAATATGTCGTATGGACTCAGCCTAATTTATCATTACACAGATGTGGCATGTACCATGTAATCACGATATTTCCATGTAATTAGTATCTGTCAGTGATATCATGTGAGTTTAACGGTTAATATAATTACTTTGGGAGGAATTTTCAAGCTTTGGATAATCAACACTGCCTGACAATGTCTTTTTTTTTTTGCATTTGCATTTGCATTTGCATTTTCTTTATCAGACATATACACTCTATAAAAAAAAAAGCTGGGTTAAAAACAACCCAAGTTGGGTTGAAAATGGACAAACCCAGCAATCGGGTTGTTTTAACCCAGCGATTGGGTTGCTTTAACCCAGCAATTGGGTCGTTTTAAGCAACCATTTAACCCAATCGCTGGGTTAAAACAACCTATTTGCTGGGTTTGTCCATATTCAACGCAACTTGGGTTGTTTTTAACCCAGCATCTTTTAGAGTGTATTTCTTTTTTTTCTTCTGATAGGAATACATTTATAATAATGTATTATACAATAACTACACTCTAAAAAATGCTGGGCTGTTTTAACCCAATGTTGGGTCAAATATGGACTAACCCAGCAATTGGGTTGTTTTAACGCAGCATTTGGGTTAAATATTTGCTTAAGACGACCCAACCACTGGGTTAAAACAGCCCAATTGCTGGATTAGTCCATATTTGACCCAACATTGTGTTGTAATTTTACCCAGAATTTTTTAGAGTGTATACATTATTTAAAATACTTTTATTAAGGAAGGATTCCACCAAATCATCATATTATAATGATTTCTGAAGGATCATGTAATACTGAAGACTGGAGTAATGCTGCTGGAATGCAGCTTTACCATGCAGTTTTAACATAACAAAAATAAATATATTTTAAAATACATTTAAATGGGTAAAGGTTCTATTAAATTGTAATACAATTCCATGATATTCATGTTTTATTTTTTTTTTTTTCTGTATATTTAGTCCAATAAATGCAGCCTCAAGCATAATAAATTCTACCAACCACACCAACTTTTGAACAGTTCTATACATTTAATCATTTATTAAGAGTTTGAGATATTGTTTAGTAAGGAAGTGTTATAGGTGTGTAATCTATACAATACATTTTTTTTCAGATTTTAATTATAATAATAATAATGATATCTAGTATTATAGAGTTTTTAAAATGTTGTATTGATGAAGAGGTATTTGAGACCTACTGATGGAGCTGTGGTGTAAATCTTTCACACAGTGGATACAAAGCAAGTGGCAGGGAAGCTAAACAAAAAAACATGTTTTCACCATTGATTGTGTACACTTCTTGCATTTTCTTCTATATACTATATATACTTGCATTGAAGCATTTAAGTCATGTGAAATAGCCGCCTTTAGAGGCCTTTACTAACCTACGTCCTAAAGAGCAATCTTGAAATCTAAATGCACTGGATAATGAAAAAATGGCCATGGATAATTGTGTTTCTTGATGGACTATTTGCTTCCTTGAGAGCAACAGATCTGTGGAAGTTGGTCCATGTGAAAGCATCATTATTGGTTGAGGGGCTGACTTGGACATGAAATGGAAGAGTGGTTAGAAGCACATATCTATTTGAGGTATGGAAATACTCCAATGACTAGAAGGTTATTCGTAATCCTCAGCCATCACTTTCCCCTTGAGCAAGGCACTTAGACCCGCGTTGCTCTAAGGAACCGCAATTAACCCTCTGGAAATTGGTGAGGGATAAAAGTATTACCACTGTCTTGTTCCATGTATGTTGGAAATTCCAGTATTGGCAAAACGATTATCACTGTAGTCACGTGGTGAGATTAACCCGAGACAACAGCTCTGTATCAAACATTCAGTGAGCTGCCTCTACTGTCTACACAGGCAGCTGCCTTCTAAGGTGGCATACTAGCTCTCATTGGATAAACGTACCTATGGCAACTATTTATTCCAGCTACATTTTGTTCTTGCACCTTTTGCGACACTTCCAAAGTGAAATGTCCATTGAGTGGCTCTAAATGTGTGTTTAGTTTTATTCGAAACAGATGAATGAGTATCTCATAATGGTTTATTATTTTGGCTATTGTGTATATCTTGGTCTTGGTTCTACAAGTCTTTGAGTACTTTTTATCACAAATCATAATCATGTGTCATGGGACTTGTACCCGAGCGCTCTGCATTGCAATTTGGAAATTGGAAATGTCTGTCAATGGCAGGGAAAGAGTTAATCGATAAGCTGTCCCTGTAATCATGATTTGTGTAAAAGGGAGTGTTCATTTCAGCTGGAAACTAAAGTGAATTCTACTGTATGTACTGTACGTTTAGTTTTTAAATACTCTTAACAGTTTTTTTTACAGTTATTTATTTTTAAATGTACAGTGATGGATATTCAACATTTCAGTTGGTTTGTCTACATTCTTGGAATTGTTTTAACACAGAGCTTGCTATATCCTAGAGTTAGAATTTGGCCAGAATGAGTTTTCTTAGAAAGCAGCGTGATCGGAACAGCCTTTGGGTCTGGTGCGCAGCTAAGGTGCCTTAAAATGCTGTCTCTGTAGGCAGCTCACTAGGTTTGGTACAGAGCAATTTAATTTATTAAGACTTTATTCAGTTGGAGTGATTTTATGAATTCCATTTTCACCGTATTAGTAGCTGATTAATATTCTGAACAACTTCAAGCAATTTGCAACTCAACACACTCTTCACCAAATATTATTCAGTGTAATTACACAGAAGCATGATGATATTCAAAGGTGCTAGGCTGTAAAAATGTAATAGATGTTTTCCTGATTGTATTTTTCCCTCCATCAAAGTTATTTATATATTTGTGTTCTTTGATCTTAACACTGAGATTAGGCAAGTGGAAAATGCATTGGGCTGTCAAACTTCTTTTGTTGTTCCTGACTGTAATTTGTATTATTTTTGACTAGAATGTTAGTGTGAAGTCTAGTTCAAGACAGTTATTGAACTGGTGACCTTAATGTTATTCAAAAAATTATCAAGTGTAAACATCTCTCAGAGAGCAGAGCGCCAGTGCTTGAGTGTGATCTAGAAGAATGAGCTCTCTGCAAGCAGAGGAAAAGCACATCTACCCATGATCCATTACACTCCCCTTCCTTTGACCTCACCTTTCTCTCCCTGGAGTAAAAAGCCACACGTGGGCGTTTATCCAGGTCACAGCAGTGGTGTAGTTGCTTTTGCTCTGAGCAGAGATCAAATCCACAGTCTTTTGTACATCAGCTAAATGCTATTGTTGCTCCAAAACAACACTTCAGTGTAGGACCTCACCTTTTCTAGTGTAAGGAAGTTACTGCATTGTTAACTTTCAGTTTTTATGAGTGGTTAACTAATAAAGACAGTTAAGAACTCTAGATGTAGTTTTACAAGCTAGACATTTTACTGTTGGCTTATTTTTTCCATATATTCAATATTGTCAGTTACTGTTTTGTCCACTTTCGGTTGTATCTCGGAGCAGCACACAGTTGTTGCTGAATGAATCAGTGTTTTTGAATGAATCAGTTGAGTGAATTATTAATTGACTCACTTAAAATGTATATTGTATATTGACTTTGGTGTCTATTTGTCTGTTTGAAGTAATCATCTTTTTGAACAAGTCAGTTGAGTGGATAATTCAAAGGCTTACTGATAAATCAGTAGGGGTTGGGAAAAAATCAGTACAGCAGCTGTATATCACAATATTGTGTGTGGTGATATTGTACTGATTCAAGGACGGTAAGTATCAATATGATCAGGAACTGAATTTCAGCTCGTATAGTGCAAAATTTTACCACTAACTCCATGTTTATACCCAGAGGTTTTTTCCTAAAATGTTCAATTTTGACATCTTAATTTCAAAAGGCTATATCTTAAAAATGATAAAAGATAGAGACTTTCTGTAAATTAGAGAAATATTAAGGATGATCCAAAGTTTATGTAGGGATTACATTTCCCAATCTTTTTTGCATAGTATGACGTCATGTGGTGGTGGCCATCTTGAATTATAGAATTTTCATGAAAAGTCACATGTTTACATTATAAAATGCAGCACTTCTTTCCCCCCAAAATGTCCCTCACCTTCCGTATGCTATATTGCACAATACTGGATGCTCAGGTAAATAGTAAATAGTAAACAAACTGTGTAAATCTTTACTAATAAATGGTAGAAACAAACCGAATGCATGTAGCGGTTGGCCTTTTGCTGTAGAGATTTTCCATTTACTACATACAGTAGGCACTCTGATTCCATGTATGGGGCACATCTATATTATTCATATGACACACAAACACAAGTAGACAAGACCAGTTTAGTTCAAAAGCTCACTCGCCACGGCAAGGCACAGATCATGAGTGAGATGACGAGACAAGACGAGAGACAATGTTAGTTTTTTTTACCTGACAAAGATGCACACATCATAAGGACATGAGCACACAAAAAGAACACATAGTACACTACTAAATGGTCAGGGAAATAGATAGTAAATCAGCTGTGTAAATCATTACTAATGGCAGACAAAAAAAAAGAAAAGAAAAAAATTATTAATGTTGCAGGCCTTTTGCTGTAGAGATAATGACTCCCTATTCATCCAGGTGACATTTCTTGTAGTGTTTCATGGTGTGGTACCTCTCATTGCAAGGCACAACACAAAGACCCACCTCACACTGCCTGCACATGTATTTTGTCAGATGGCGGCCTTTAGGGCGGGTCCGATCAGAACAAGCTACACAATCTGGGTAACCATCAGCCTGGCACATAAAGTGGCGCTCAGTGAGTCTCTGTGGCAAGTCTCCCAGTGAGGATGACTTTCGGCCTTTGTTGCTCTCTTTCCTGGAGTAGGCCTCCAGTAAAGCAGTGATGACATCCTGCACAAAGACTTTCAGGGGCTTGTGAGGAGCAGCGGTGCAGCGGCAGTAAATGATGTGGGCATTCACCATGCTTACACTGAGAATGGCATTGGTACGATAGGCTTACACCTATCGTACCATTTCCTTGACCTATGGGGAAAGAGGTAGGTCTTCATTCTCTGGTCTGCTGTGTCGACACCCCCCATGAATGAATTGTAGTCATCAACACAAACAGGCTTATTTATGTCCCTATAGCCACTATCAGTGTGTTTGGTCCTGATGCGTTTCTGACACGTGTTGGAATGCAGTGTAGAGAGCATTGTGAGGCGCTTTGTATCATGCCACGCACAAGCTAGCATTTTCCCCTTCCTCATGAATACTGGGTCATCTCCCTTGCTCAACGGTAACTGTTCACAGGTGAGGCCCTTTGGCATCCCCTTCCTCTTACTGCTAACAGTCCCACACAAACCCGAATCATTGCTTGCCAGTTCATCTGCTATGGCTGGCGAGGTGTAATAGCTGTCCATATACACCTCATGCCCTTTCCCTGTGTACGGGGCCATCAGGTCACGGACAATAAGTTGTGTAGCACCCAAATCACTTGAATTAGGCCTACTTTGTCCAGTGTACATGGACCACTGTAGCACATAGCCTGACTTGGCTTCACTCAGAACAAACATTGAAGCCAAGTCAGGCTATGTCAGGCGCCGTCGCCGAGTGTGCACAGCTCGGACTACTGTCATTGTCACTGCGACTCCCCACCCTACCTCAACGTTGCCCCCTAACTCTCCTATGAATACTTCGACCTCGTCTAACATACCCAGTAGCATTAGAGACAGTCTCCACCACAATACTGTCACCGCGATTGCGGAGAGGCACACGGTCAGAAGACGCTTCATGGCTCGCGCGGTAAAAATCTTGCGTGGCCGCCTCGTTCCCCACAGTACTAACATGCCTGCTAACTTCGCGATGAACACTCCGACCCCGGGAAACATTGCTCCCACCACTGACATTGGGCAAAGGACAATCTATATTGGGCAAAGGATTCACCGTTTGTGCTTGGTGTAGGGCTATAGTTTCACTTTCAGAATCACCGTCATCTTCTGACGGCAGATATTCCCCTTCAGAATCAGGGTCCGCGAATAGAAGACCCAACACTTCATTGCGGGTAAGCTTTATTGATGCCATTACAATACTACTACTACTACTACTACTACTACTAACGTTACTAATAATAATCTAATGCAAATACTCGCTGACATTTACAATATTGCTCTCTCACTCGCACACTAGCTCCGCTTATGTTCGCGCTGATTCAATGCACTCTTACTCGAACATTTTGTATAGAAGCATGACGTTTTTTTGAGTCAGGGATGAAGTATGACATGTCTGCCATCTAGTGGAGGGGAGTTTGAACGAAATTTGACACCCTATTTGTCAAAATCAGCCGTTTTCTTCAGTGCCGCATCTTGTCGAGTAAACTCGACCGTGGCGCTTAGAGGGTTATAACGTGGGAAATAATAATTTTAAATATTTCTTTCAGACTTGGTTTAAACGCAAAATTTAAAAGCGCCTATTTATGTGAGTTTTTTTGTTGTTTTGTTTTCATTAAGAATAACAACAAATCCACCATTCAAGCAATTACCGCCCCAGAATTGTGCTAATTTTAAAGTGAAAGTAAAATGCGCACAGCCATTCATAATAACCATATTAAAATTATATTGCAATATTCAGCATATCGCAATTTATAAAAAAATCTGAATAATAACATATCGAGGTTTAAAGGTGCAGTGTGTGAATTTTAGCGCCATCTAGCGGTGAGGATGTGAATTGTAATCATCCAACGCTTACCCTTCCCTTTCGGAGCACATAGAAAAGCTACAGGGGCCGACACAGGACAAAAATGTTGTCGACAGAGAGAGCAGAGGGTGACTAGCGCTGTGTAGAGAAGTTTGACCGTTTAGGGCTACTGTAGAAACATGATGCTAAAAAACATAACGGTACATTATGTAAGGTCTTTATACACCCTTTAAAACATAGTTATGTATATTATATTGCATTTCTGTCAATAGAGCTTCATAAATACTACACACTGCACCTTTTAGTATCACGCTAATATTGAATCGTGGGTTCTCAGCCCTTTAACTCAGTTACATAGTACCTGAGTGTTCAATATACCTCAGTGTCTTTAAACAAATTCAGTTGAGTTAATGATTCATCGACTCAGAATATTTGAGAGACATTTGTCAGGTTTTTAGTTTTTTTTTTGTTAAGTTTTTAGTTTTTTACAGACTATTGATTTGACTTTTGTGTCTATCTGTGTCTGTTTGATCCTGAGGTTAAGGCTAAGCTTAGTGTGATCTTTAAAGTCCAATGATATTGAAAGATTTTAAATGAATTACGATTACTGCTGCTAACAGTTGTAACGTTTCAACATATGCTTTAAAGTGTATCATATTCCAAACATCAAAAGTAGGCCAGATGCATTCACAGATGTCTGGACAAGGCCCAGAATATTCAGATGTCCTGAATTTAAATGCATAGTGTCATACCACATGCAGAGCCTAGTTAAGATGTACTATGGTTGTTGAATAAGCTGCAGGGTTTTGTGCTTAAATGCAGTGTGTTAGAGTCAAGTATTTAGTGAATGCGTACAAATGTAATAATTTGATTTGAACAATGGGCTTTATCCATAGGCCCATCAGTTAAGTTCTTTTTTTTATTATATGTTTGTTTGTATTGTGCCAGGTAAAATGCATTAATGCACTAAAGAATCATCATGCAAAGTGTTGCATAGAGGTTTACACAAGGGGCACTGGATTGTAAAATGGCCGCAGTATCATGCTTATAAATGCAAAGAGTTTGGAGGCTGTTTCACTTCCTTTAATTGCTTGACATTTGCATACTGAGAAGTTTATCAGTGGTGCTGTGCAGGTCTCATCCATGTGTAATAGCATTTGGATTACCATTGGGATGGCAGCTCCAGGCAAAAAACAAACACAAATGGACTCCAAAATATATACTTGACTGTAATGACAGGTGATGGGCAGAGAATGCCAATTAGGCCCCTCAGAATGCCAGCTGATTCCCACAGACGGCCACCGTTATTCCATCCTCTACCCTAAGAGCAGATTTTGGCAGGGGGTCTGTGGCGTTATCTAGAACATATTGGTTGAAACACAAAAACAATAAATATAAATATATATAAAAAATTCTCCCCAATTTACTCTAGATTTACATTAAGAAGATAAGAAGTGCATCTGGAAAGTATATACAGCGCTTCACTTTTTCCACATTTTGTTATTTTACAGCCTTATTTAAAAATGTATTAAATGAATTTTCCTTAAAATTCTACAATCAATACCCCATAATGACAATGTAATAGAAGTTTGTTTGAAATCTTTGCAACTTTTGCACAAATAATCACATGTACATAAGTATTCACATCCTTTGCCATGACACTCAAAATTGAGCTGCATCATGTTTCCACTGATCATCCTTGAGATGTTTCAACAACTTGACTGGTCTCCACCTATGGTAAATTCAGCTGATTGGACATTATTTGGAAAGGCACATACCTGTCTATAAAAGGTCTCACAGTTAACAGTGCATGTCAGAGCACAAACCAAGCCATGAAGTCCAAGGAATTGTCTGTAGACCTCCGAGACAGGATTGTATCAAGGCACAGATCTGGGAAAGGGTATAGAAACATTTCTGCAGAATTTAAGTTCCCAATCAGCACAGTGGCCTCCATCATCTGTTAATGGAATAAGTTTAGAACCACCAGGACCCGCCTGGCCAAACTGAGCGATCAGGGGAGAAGAACCTTAGTCAGCGAGGTGACCAAGAACCCGCGGTCACTCTGACAGAGTTCCAGCATTTCTCTGTGGAGAGAAGAGAACCTTCCAGAAGAACAACCATCTCTGCAGCACTCCACTAATCAGGCCTGTATGGTTCAGTGGCCAGACGGAAGACACTCATCAGTAAAAGTCACATGACAGCCCGTCTGGAGTTTGCCAAAAGGCACCTGAAGGACTCTCAGAACATGCGAAACACAATTATCTGGTCTTATGAAACAAAGATTGAAGTCTTTGGCCTGAATGGCAAGCGTCATGTCTGGAGGAAACCAGGCACCGCTCATCACCTGGCCAATGCCATCCCTACAGTGAAGCATGGGGGTTAAAACATTATGGGGTATTGTTTGTAGAATTTTAAGGGAAATTATGATTTTAATCCATTTTGGAATAAGGCTGTAACATAACAAAATGTGGAAAAAGTGAAGCGTTATGAATACTTTCCGGATACGCTGTACGTCCGTCTGTCCGTCCATCCAAGGTATTCCTATAAAGTGTTTGAAAAAATGCAAAGAGAGATGCTGGTAATATCAGGACATGAGAACTAACTAATAAGGCAAAGGCTCAAAGATGAGCTGTTGGTGGAGGCAGTCCTATTAGTCAAATGTACATGCAGACATTTCTTCAATTTGAGCATAAATTAGTCCTAATGACTGAAGTAAGAACAGTTTCATCCACTTTAAGATGGCATAGGCTATCCTGTTACAGCCGAAGATCATCCTGAATTCATTTATAATGGAATATACTTAATTTACCTTCGAAGAGAGATTTGTTTTTATATACAGTTGGTCTAATTATTGACATTATAAGTGTTACCTCTACAACATTAAAATATTTAAAGGGATAGATAAATTAAGTGTATTTCTAGTCAGGCATGTGTCTTAAACAACCTAAGACACAAACTTGCAATTATGGCTCCAGGGAGGAAACCACAAGGACTCTCCTCAGCAGAGCTTCATTAGAATGAACACAGCCTCAGCAGAGGGCCAGATTCAACATCTAAAAAAAATTATGTTTTTGAAATTGGATTCAGCCTCAGCCTCCCTCTGTGCCTCATCAATGGCGATTCACTTGGCAGTGTGAAATATTCAGTCCATATTTACTGATGCGCTAAAACTGACTCAACTAAGCTATTTTTATTCATTCTGTGACCAATCTACAGTACAAAACAAACAAAAAAACAAAAACAAAAACAAAAAATTAATTTGATGTATATATATATATATATCATCATCAACAATTTTTTGAAACACATTTGGGTAAATTTCATTAAAATGAAGACATGGCAGACATGGTGTGCTGCAAATTCAAACAAAAACCAAGCTTCAGAATAGCATCGCTTTACTAAACGGCCTTTAAATGGCAGGAGGTATAATGCACATCAAAAACAGGCAAAGCAACTAATGAATATTATCCTAGCTGATTTTTACAGAAAATATTCAGATGTAACCCCCTTTGAAATCGTTAAAATTTTCGGATTACAGTTACATTTATTTTGTAATTTAGTTGTGTAACTCCATAACACTGTATATTAGTGAGTTTATTAAAAAAGGACTTTTTGTCTTCCTTTTGACATTCCTTTTTTTGAGTTATCTCAATTCCAATCGAGTCGGGTGCTCTGTTTGCTTCACTTGAATTGCTCTCTAGAGGTAACAGGCCCTATGAGGAGCAATTAAGTAATCAATCCTAATCCCCAGTGGGCCAGGATTTTAACCGAGAGTGAAAGTGAGTCAGAGCTGTGTAATCCAGAGTCTGTGCGAGACATGAAGAGGACAGGTATCAAATGTCTCAGCCTTTCCTCCAGAGACCGAATCAATGTATCCACCGTTCTCTCATTTCAGCCCTCTCTGGGTGTTCGCTTGCGCTAAATAACCATTCTCACTTTTCATATAAAAAAACAAGAGTATGAGACACCAGGGAAGGAAAGGTCAACCAATCACTGTGCAACTGTGGAGAAACCACTGTGTCCTATGTGGTCATTAATAATGATTATTAAAGCTGAAGCATAAAGCATCTGTTACTAGCGGCACCAAACAGAATTAAAATCTCTTTTTTTGACACACACATTGAAACAAAAGAAATGGCAGATAGGGAATTATTTTTATTTTTATTGTAATTTTTTTTAAACAAAAATGAAACATCAGTTCTGTATCTATAATTATTTCACCATTTACTTGCTGCTGTGCAACAAAGCTATATATAGACACAGTTATTTGATACTGCTGAATACTGTACTTCGTAATCACAGATTCTATGTCTTGGAAGTATGACCAAAATAAGAATGTCATCTGAACAAGTAAGAAACATGTCTGCCACTTTTGTTCTGACCAACTAAGAAAAAAACAATTACAATGAATCATGCTACCAATGGTTATTAAATCTAACGATCGCTTAGCTCGTATCACATCAAACCGTGCAAATGAATATTATTGTTATACTAAGTCACACAATGCTGATGTTGTTAACATTAACAATTTGTAAACAATGTATTTAGTGTGTATACTGTAGATTTCAATTTCTGTAGTCTAAATTTTTTTGCTTTTGACCATGGGTGAGTCTCCAGTTGTCATTGATGATTGTCATTTGGACCTTTCTGGATTACATCCGCCATCAAAATGATATTTTTAATTATTCCAGCTTTTCAGCAGAAATCCACCAGTACCGCTCAAATTATAACACATTATTATAGGCTTACCGTTGTGTCAGGCTAAGGCAAGGAGATATGTTTGAACATTGGCTGGTTATGTACTTGTTTAACAAAAATATATTGGATCGTTTTTAACCAAAAAAGGGGTTAAGGGGTACGGGAGATAATATAGTATACCAACAATAGTTCCTACAAAGATATATACACAAACGGTACAATCACAGACCTCTTTTAGATGCCATAATGTCTGTCTCATTCTCAGTATCACATTAAACACATCAGCATGCAGGCGCCATTCCATAATGAAACCTTCCAGTTATTTCACCTGATTTGATTTATTTCATGTTTGAGTGAGCCTCACATTTACCATGATGTTTTTCACCTGATTTCACTCCCCTCCCTTGTTGTCTTCATTTGATTGACAAAAATAAACCACTCTTTATGCTAATTATATAAAAGTAATTGAGCTAGGAATTTACTGCTACACTATAGCAAAATGGACTTATTTAGAATGACGATGAGTTACAAACGACTAAACACAAACACAAATATTACTACAGCGAGGCAACACAGAGGCCTTATTATATCTAATAATGCTTGACATATTCATCATGAGATCTAGTTATGTTTTATATTTGTGGTTGGATTGTTAAATTGAAACACATTTGTCAGTGTTGTTATCGTCTGCTCAAATTGTTCAAACGCTTAAAACATCACTTAGTAGCTGCTGTACGGTCGTGACAAACCTCTTATTTGAAAAACTGGTTTATGTATAAAAAAATATATATTTTAACCTTCTTCTGGACGTATATTTAAATATCCAAATCCATATAAGTCACTTGAAATAGAATATTAACATTTTATGAGATGGTTCCACAAAGGATTCATTTGTAGACAAATGGGCTGCAAGTCAAACTCAAAAGAAAGGGAGAAATTATAGTCTTGGTCATTTTCTTTTGAGTTCTGGCTTTAAAAATATCCCTTCTTCGGTGGTACTAATGTATGATTCATGCAACTGTTGGAGTTTTAATCGCCATTAAGGGCATAATTTCTCCACTTCAGAGGTAACGCTTTTAATGACCTGGTCATATATTATTTGCGCCATTGAGTCGAAGAAGGCCTGTCTTTATCTACTTCTCTCTGTCTACCAGACGCGTCGTGCCCCCTTCAGATATTTCAGCCAAGTTCATTTTAATGCAATGTTCACAAAAAGTGATTTGCCTTTTTTTTTTGTAAGTTGCACATTTTTATAGGTAAAAAAAAAAAAAAAAAGATTCCTTGTTTGACTCTTAGGCTCAAAGTAATTTTATAATTCAGATTTGTCTGGTTTGGTTGGCTATGTGTCACAATTGGTTGTGGTTTTGTTTTGTGTTCATGCTTTCATCTTTTTTTTTTTTTTTATTTAAAAAACTTATTAATAGCCACACAAGTGCCTGGTGATCGACTGGATTTTCAAATAAACCTTTATAAATAAACCACAGATTTGAACTTAAACAACTACATTCTCACCTGAACAAATCTTAAAACTACATTTTTTGACACATTAACAGAAGTATTTTTAAATTACATCCATGTTCTCAGTCACTATTGACGCTTGCTGGTTAGTTTGAAATCGGCGAGAGTTGCCGCTTGCAGTCGGGTTCATGGGTTCTTAACAACTTGCCTTTAGTGGACATTCATTACACCCTGTATTCTGAATTTTTTTTTTATCAATATACTTTTCCATCTTACATTTATAAAATAATATTATTTAGTAATTTCAATAGTAGTTTTTTCTTCTCCTATAGGGCCGAAATGTTGCAGTCTTTAGGACTGCTAGTGGATACACTGAAAACTTTTTGATGCCAATCCTCTCTTGAAGAGCGTTGATGAATTATGGATAGATTTGTTTTGGCATTTCGAGTCATTATAATGAGGAATGAGCATATTTCGTCTATTTCTGAATGAGGAACATCAGTCAAGCTCACAATTACATGTGGAGACATCATTTAGACAATCAACTTACACCAGGGAAATGTGTGCTGAGGAACAGTTTGGGTGTTTACACACTAGAGAAAGCTCTGACGGCGCGTTTGACAGATAAGAATGCAGAAGATGCATTTTGAGGCTGTGGAAAGAACTGGGTCAGTTTGAAATCAAGTGGGAATACAATGAATAGAATTCCCAAAAGCACAACCAAACCCGCCTTTCTGAAATCCTCATTGGTCAAAATTTGCTCAACTGGCGGCATGATAAAGCACCACTTTTTGCAAAAACCTTTCTCCCTACATCCTGCTGGAATAAAAATTTTGTCTTTATTATATACCAATATTTTTTTCTTTGATGATATGTCTTATTCATACCATAGAATTTGTGCATTAAATAAATCAAAATTGAACCCCATAAATATTATTGGTCTTATTGTGTCCAATTCAAAAGTGCATATTATTAACAGGCTAAAAATATTTTTAGAATACATTATGTCAGCTATAAATACACAAGGAAACACTGGAGGCTAAAAAAGATCATTAGCAAAACAGAGGAGTGACACATGAGGGCAAATTAAAAAGACCATGGCAACTAATGAACTAAGGAAACATGAACTAACACAGGAAACTGAACATAAAAAAGTCTGTCACTTAAACCCATACACACACACACACACACACACACACAGGAGTCACAGTTACGTACCTTGGTTTTGGGGTCACAGTTTGATTCCTGATTGGTTAAAGAAAGATTTGTTTCTCTAATTAATAGATTGACCAATGCTGCACTTAAAATGCAACGTCTGTTTTCAAACTTATTGGTTTGATTAACATGTTGTTCAATATTACAGTTTTTTTGGATTGCTTACACACTAAAATTAAAAGTAGTACACTATTAGCAAAACCTTACACTCAAGAAGCAAAACATCAGCCCATATTTGCACAACTATAAGCACATTGTCAACCTCACACTTGTTGCAAAACTCTACACACAGTGATTTGCAAAACACTAAACACACTTAACATACATTACACACAAAAATCTATTATGAAGTCACTTCTTTGCACTACCAAAGCACTGACTGTCAAATTACCGCACCGTCCAACCACTTGGTTCAAAACAGTCATCAGGTGTGCAAACACTTGTTCGCTTAATTGTAGACACACCAATCAGGTGTATAAGCACTATAAAAAGCAGCAGGTGAGTTCCTCAGTCTACAAGCACAATGGAAAGAGTCAGAGAAAGAGTAAGACGACGAGGAGGAAGAGGAGGAAGAGGAAGAGGAGGAGGAGGAGGTAGAGGTAGAGGTAGAGGTAGAGGAAGAGGAAGAGGAAGAGGAAGAGGAAGACAAGAAGGTGCTCAAAGAAGACCGAATCTCACAAATGAGATCCGTGCAACACTGGTTGATCACGTTGTCAACCACGGACTGACGCTGAGAGAGGCTGGACTGCGAGTACAGCCAAATCTAAGCCGATACACAGTGGCAAGTGTGATAAGAACATTTCGACTGAAAAATAGGTACTGTAAAAAAAATATCGCTGTGGGTGCTTGAGAGCGTTTTGCTTGTTATGATACGGAATATCCACGGAAGTGTTACTAGCATCTCATTTCACAGATAGTTTGTTTCTGTATATTATTCTGCCGTTCGTTATTATGCTGCTTGTTGTCATCTGTTGACGTTGTACAACCAGAATGTGGCGGTTGGTCGGTGTTGTATTTGTCCCGCCCCTCCTCCACTGTGATTGGACAGGTGAATGAAAATTGACAGTTATGAGCGCTGTGTTTTACTCAAAGTTGAACATTCTTTAACTCTCGGCGACCAGTAAAAAACACAGAGCGCTCAGTGCTTGAGTGTGAAAAACCTTGTCACGCTCATGGCATTCTAAAAACGTGGCACTCCCAATGAACAACTGAATACGCCAGCTAGACGCATGAAAAAAACTATTTGGTGGAAACACACGGCGGTTAGCAAACAGCTTTGCATTATCGTGCGTGCCCCCTTCTGGGTTTACTGTGACTGACTGTATTGGTCGTCTGACTGTATGCACTGAACCGTCACGTCCATACCGTGATGATTCGGGATGAATAATTGTACCATTTCACCCCTAAAATCACTATTAAATATATCACATTAAGGAAGTTAAATGCCTTCCACATGCTGTTTCATGTGTGTTAAAAAGCTTTGCTTTGGCCTGCAGTGAATTCTCTTGGCTGTGCTTTCCCTCTCTTACATACTTTCCATCTTTCTCTAATTCTCTGTAGAGATGTGGGAGAGGTGAGTGCAAAGTAAACACTGCCTTTCACACACACACACATACACACACACACATAAACACGCCCTGCTGCGGCTGGCTAATTTGCTTCCATGCGCGATGGGAGAGGGGACCCTGCTCACCCTCTCAACAGCTAGGGGCCATTTTAATCTTCCAGCCTATAATATCTCAGCGCGCTCCTCACCATCCTGGCTGGTTGCCATGGGGAGATATGGGATACAGGTTGCCACTTCACCAAATCAGCTAGAAATCCCCTTTAGCCCCTGAGGCAGGCCACCTCCGCAATGTACAGGAATACAATGACAATGAAATGAAAAGACTCCTCGGTTTGAAATTTTCTTATTATTTTCCTTTCTTTTTTTTTTTTAAATGAAGGCTTGTTGTGTTGCTTGCTGGTGTCCCTGGTGTAGAAGCTTCAAGCAGAGCAACAGCTCCCTAATGTTAATCAATGCTGAATGGCCCTGCGCCGCTCTCGTCGACAAATGAAAGCACAACGAACATCGCAGCATAGCGCCACAGAGGAATTTTTTGACTGTTTATTCCCCTCACAAATGTAACCAACAACCGCTGAACAAAAGAACAAGCGCTGACAACTACGCAGCGTCTGATCTTGTGTTTTAAGAAAGACACGAGGATGCCACTGTGGCATCGATGTGGGACACCTGTTGAATTTGTTGTCATGAAACCTGTTAGCTGTTAGAAATTAAACAGCTGCTTTCCTCAGACAGAATATCTAGCATACTGTCAGGCCCACTTTGCAGTTGAACTTCCCGTTGAGACCATTAAAGAAAGTCTGATCAACATGCAGTGTGACCAACCACTGCTCTTATTGTCTTTAAGTTATATTTAAGGTTTGGGAATTCAATGTTTAACACCACAATAATATTGTACATTAGTATAGCAAAAGCTCATTCAAATACTTACACAGTAGTTTGCTAGATTTTTCTTCATATAAACAAAACAAGACCCTCTGACTAACAAGTAAAGCAACCAAACAGTTTTGTTTTACGTGCTGTTTAGAGGTAAATTCAACAGTAATTGACCAGATATTAATAATTTGATAGTGTCTTCAGCCTGTCAGTGGCTGTATAGACAACATAAAATAATAGTGCAAGACATAAAGACTAAAAGTGCGTTTACGCCATGTCGCAATTACCGTAATTACACGAGTTCAACTTGTAAAAAGCGTTCACGTCCTCGTAGACCTCGTAATTACAAGCTGTAAGCTGGGAATTTTCAGACCATGTGACCATTGTACCACATGACCGCTGCAGATTCACATGAGTAACATCATGTGTTGTCATCTCAAGATTACAGTAATTATGACATGGCATGAACAAAATCATAATTACTCCCTATTATTTGCCATTGGTTCACAGAAGACTCTCTAAACACACTCTAAACCACACTAGAGTATTATTACATTCATGCATTTGATAGGTCTACTTTTTATCCAAAGCAACTTTGCATTGCATTCAAACTGTTTGCATTTAATACTTAAATAACATTGGCCTTGAGTTGAGTTGGTTTCTGACCAGAAAGAATATGCATCAGGGCATAGTTATACAGGTCCTTCTCAAAAAATTAGCATATTGTGATAAAAGTTCATTATTTTCCATAATGTAAAGATACAAATTTAACTTTCATATATTTTAGATTCATTGCACACCAACTGAAATATTTCAGGTCTTTTATTGTTTTAATACTGATGATTTTGGCATACAGCTCATGAAAACCCAAAATTCCTATCTCAAGAAATGTGCATATCATGAAAAGGTTCTCTAAACGAGCTATTAACCTAATCATCTGAATCAACTAATTAACTCTAAACACCTGCAAAAGATTCCTGAGGCTTTTAAAAACTCCCAGCCTGGTTCATTACTCAAAACCGCAATCATGGGTAAGACTGCCGACCTGACTGCTGTCCAGAAGGCCATCATTGACACCCTCAAGCGAGAGGGTAAGACACAGAAAGACATTTCTGAACGAATAGGCTGTTCCCAGAGTGCTGTATCAAGGCACCTCAGTGGGAAGTCTGTGGAAGGAAAAAGTGTGGCAAAAAACGCTGCACAACGAGAAGAGGTGACCGGACCCTGAGGAAGATTGTGGAGAAGGACCGATTCCAGACCTTGGGTGACCTGCGGAAGCAGTGGACTGAGTCTGGAGTAGAAACATCCAGAGCCACCATGCACAGGCGTGTGCAGGAAATGGGCTACAGGTGCCGCATTCCCCAGGTCAAGCCACTTTTGAACCAGAAACATCAGCAGAAGCGCCTGACCTGGGCTACAGAGAAGCAGCACTGGACTGTTGCTCAGTGATCCAAAGTACTTTTTTCGGATGAAAGCAAATTTTTTATGTCATTCGGAAATCAAGGTGCCAGAGTCTGGAGGAAGACTGGGGAGAAGGAAATGCCAAAATGCCTGAAGTCCAGTGTCAAGTACCCACAGTCAGTGATGGTCTGGGGTGCCATGTTAGCTGCTGGTGTTGGTCCACTGTGTTTTATCAAGGGCAGGGTCAATGCAGCCTAGCTATCAGGAGATTTTGGAGCACGTCATGCTTCCATCTGCTGAAAAGCTTTATGGAGATGAAGATTTCGTTTTTCAGCACGACCTGGCACCAGCGCCAAAACCACTGGTAAATGGTTTGCTGACCATGGTATTACTGTGCTCAATTGGCCTGCCAACTCTCCTGACCTGAACCCCATAGAGAATCTGTGGGATATTGTGAAGAGAAAGTTGAGAGACGCAAGACCCAACACTCTGGATGAGCTTAAGGCCGCTATCGAAGCATCCTGGGCCTCCATAACACCTCAGCAGTGCCACAGGCTGATTGCCTCCATGCCACGCCGCATTGAAGCAGTCATTTCTGCAAAAGGATTCCCCACCAAGCATTGAGTGCATAACTGAACATAATTATTTGAAGGTTGAAAAACACTTTTCTTTTATTGGTCGGATGAAATATGCTAATTTTTTGAGATTTGGAATTTGGGGTTTTCATGAGCTGTATGCCATTATGGAAAATAATGAACTTTTATTACATAATGTTACATACATTTTTTTAGAAGGACCTGTATATATATATGCCATAGCAAATATTCTTGTCATTTATAACATGGTCAATATTCAAGTAATGCTTAAATGTGGTTTATTAGCAGAATTCTCAACACAGTCGGAGCATTAATCAGTGTGTGTTGTGCTCTCTGTGCACCATTGTGACAAGCTGTATTAGGCTGTAATCCACCAGCCACAGAGGAGTGTAACCTCTGAGACCGCTGACATTAGACCTATTGACATGTTCCTCACCCACAAATCAACCTTTTTGAAAACCACTAAGCTCAATCCAAGACTTCCCTTCATAATGGGTGAATTGATAGGTTCTTATGTGACTAGTGCTGAACACATACTGCTGCTGCAGCTATACTGTGTTATATATGGAGTGTGTTCTCAATTTAAATAAAATATTTTGTGATCTACATGATGGAATTCATAATTATCATTTTGTTTTATTGTTTGTCCTCACAAGGACAAAGATTTTGGATATTGTCATGTTTGTGGGGACATTTTATCACCATTACGTAGGGTTTACCAGGACCACACACACACACACACACACACACACACACACACACACACACACACACACACACACACACACACACACACACACACACACACACACACACGTTTGTTTTTGTGAAATGTGGGGACATTCCATAGGCGTAATGCATTTTATACTGTACAAACCGTATTTTCTATCCCCCTACACTGCCCCTGCCCCTAAACCTATCCATCACAGGAGACTGCACAGTTTACTTTCTGTGAAAAAAACCTGATCCTGTGTGATTTATAAGCATTTTGAAAAGTGAGGACATGGGGAACGTCCTCATATTTCACCCTCTTTTTGTAATACCTATGTCATACCCATGTTATTATACACATTTGTGTCCTGATATTTCACAAAAACATGCCCACACACACACACACACACACACACACACACACACACACACACACACACAAATGAACTGAATAGACTGTGACTGGCCTATTATTCCGGACCCATTAACGAAGGCTTTTAGTCTTGCTATCATTGGTGTGAGTTTTCAAATTGTGACTAAGATTTTAGAGCTATTTAAAGTGGCAAGTCAGAAGCTTGGTGTGAAGACTGAGAGATTCAGGTCATGATAGACAGCACAATAATCTGTCATAAAAGTAAACCACTTTCTTTCTTAAAAACTAAAATGAAGCCTGAATCCTGTTTGCTAATGTCTGACAGATATCAAATATTTTCCATCTCAAACTAGGGGAACCCCTCTAAGCCACTCTTTTGGTCAAATTGTGTATTTCTTTGTCTTTATCTTTTTTTGTCTTGTTTTGTTTGATAGTGTAGAATAGCTTTATAAGCAGAGCAAAGAAGATAAATTAATAATAAAATTAATAATAATATATATATATATATATATATATATATATATATATATATATATATATATATATATATATATTTTTTTTTTTAGCAGTGTTTTTGGTGCAGGTAGAGTGAAGCATTCAATGATGCCCTAATCCTTAAAAATATTAATTCAGACCAATGATCCATGTACAGTGTTGGGGAGTAACGGAATACATGTACCAGCATTACGTATTCAGAATACAAATTATGAGTAGGTTAACTGTATTCCGTTACAGTTTCAATTTAAATAGTTGGTATTTAGAGTACAGTTTTTGTTTGATTTTGTCTTTGTTGAAATCAATGGATTGCATGACGGTACTTTTCTGTTTCACAAGTTTATTCACTAAAGCAACTCGATGCATTTCCCAGAAGCCCCCCAAAAAATGTGTCCGGTTTGCGTTTTCACACACTGTCTGATCTATATATACACTAGAGAGAATTCTAAGCCATAGTCTAATGAGCGTTTAAGTATTATAGCCTATTCCGCACTCAAGCACAGGAATAAAGCTTGCCACAAAGCACCGGCAACAGAAATGATTATGATTGTGTCAAAAATAGCAAGGAGAGTTTTTAAATGTTTTAGTGTTTTAGTGTTTTCTGTGTCTGCTGCGAACCCATAGGAAAGAAAAATCCAAAGTGAGATCCCTTTAGCATCTCAAATGTTTCTCCTAGACAAAAATGAGGTTAGTTTAAGATCAAATGGAGACTTTTGCTTAAGTCTCCTGGTTCTCACGTTTGTGAGAACCACGGTTGAGACAAAAACTCTAACACTCTCACAATGGTCTCCTTTAAAGTTTTAGAATAGATCTCAACAACATCACACACTGTGCTCAGATTTTTCTCCTTGGCTAGAGAGACTGGATTGCTCATATTTGTCTCCTCTAAAGATTCAGAATAGATCTCAACAGTATCGCAAGCTGTGCTCAGACTTTTTTTTTTGTAAAGTCTGAGCACAGTGTGTAATGTTGATGAGATCTCTTATGAAACTTCAGAGAAGACAAGTGTGAGTGCTCCAGTGTTTCTCGCTAAGGAGAAAAGTCTGAGCACAGCGTGTGATGTTGTTGAGATCTCTTCTAAAACTTTAAAGGAGACAAATGTGAGAATGTTAGAGTTTTTGAGATAAGTGTGAGAAACAGGAGACTCAAGAAAAAGACTCCATTTAATGTTAATGTAACCTCATTTATGTCTCACAGAAACATTTTAATTGTTAAAGTTTGTATGTGATTCATCCACGCCATTTCAATACATGCACATACAACAACACAACAAGCACAATACATGCATTGTTCTGTTGCACAATGAACAAAACAACCTATCTTTACATGCATGCAAAATGGGTTGTACAAGATAAACTTTGCAATGTTAAACGAACAAAAGGGTTAAGCAGCAACCATGAAGCACTGGTCCACTATAGTATTATATTTGTTATAAAGAAAGAATTAATCTAGACTAAACACTGTACACTTGTCTAATCCTTGTTTGGAATAAGCACTGCATATTAATTTCTGGGCATTGAAGATACATTTAAATGAGTAACCCTTGATACTCTGAAACACATAATTATATTTGAATGATAGTTTCAGTATTCACAATATTAGTAAACATTTTTAAATGTAACATGTTTCTCCTAAAATAAAATGTAAGATATCTTTGACTAGTCTTAAAAGTAAGTCATGAATTACACCCTGTCCATTAAAGGTGAAAAAGGTCCTGTCCATTAAAGGTAAAAAACCCCAATGTCATAAAAAAGTGGAGTTTTGAAAGAGATTATGGCAAGACAATAAAGAGATCTCCCATGTTTCTCATTTTGCATTCCTTTCTCTCAGATATTTCTCACGTCTCAGTCGGGTCTACTTTTAATTCTCATAAGGAATTTGAGGAGAAACATCTGAGACACTGTTAATTCTACAGTGAGAGATACATGAGAATCACAACTAAGTCGCATGAGCTTAGAAATATCCACCTCTGAGCAATAAAATATTCCTATAATGGAGTCTTGAAAGAGATTGCAGCAAGACGATACAGAGATGTTGTATGTTTCTTCCACCACATTCTCAGTTTCAACTCCTTTTCTCTCAAATATTTCTCATGTCTCAGTTGCGTCTACTCTTATTTCTCCAAAGGAATTTTAGGAGAAACATCTGGAACTCTGTTGATACTGAAATGAGAGATAAATGAGAATCAAAACTAATTCTCATGAGCTTAAGAAAAGCAACCACTGAGCAATGATTTTTTTCTTATAGGAAGATGAAGTTGAAGATGCTGACTCGTCATCTCCCCAGTGAACAGCCAAGAGAGAAATGCACATTTTCTTACACAATCAGAGAGTGGTCAATTTTTTTTTTCATTTTTAATGGTTTCGATTAAAATAAATTTCAGGCTTTCTATTGACACATTATTCATGTCTGTGGGGCAAGTATAGCCTATACACTGAGTTTCAATTCATTTGCATGACGCGCTCCAGTTCACGGTCATTTAATTGTCTGCTATATTTGCTTCTTATTTATTAAATACAGGAAATCGGTTGATGTAACATTGATTAAAATTAAAATACAATTTATATCAAACAAACTTAACTTTAAAGAAAAGCTTTCTACAAAACAAAATGTTCTTAATCAATTCTGACTCAAATTTTTCCGACACGTCGACATGTCCAATCTTCCTCATGCTGTTAACTTTTCATTTTCAAAATATGTAACTAAATACAGCATTTCAATGGCTACAACAAGTATTGTAACCTGCAGTAGCGTACAGAGAAATTGTCAGATCAGGAGTGGGTGAATATGAGCGATTCATGAGTGGATTTTGCCTTCAATGCAGAAATAAGCCATACCTTTTTTATTTGAAATTTTTTGGTCTACATTTATACATTACTACTAGTACTAGCCTAAATTACTACTCATAAAATCTCTGGGGTAAATTTAAATATTATCCCCATAAATGTAATCTTTAGCAATATTAACATGAATATCCATCCATTGTTATACTGTATTATTGATTCAATATTCAATATTAATATTCTGACTGTACTGACGCTGCTGTATGAGAACTGAACTGAACTGGATGATGACATATTTTTTTTTGCAGAACTGCTTTATAGATGAAATGAACTAATTTAATAATTGGTGATACACTATATTGCCAAAAGTATTGGGACACCCCTCCAAATCATTAAATTCAGGTGTTCTAATCACTTTCATGGCCAAAGGTGTATAAAATCAACCACTTAGGCATGCAGACGCTTCTACAAACATTAGTGAAAGAATGGGTCGCTCTCAGGAGCTCAGTGAATTCAAGCGTTGTACCGTGATAGGCTGCCACCTGTACAAGTCCATTTGTGAAATGTCCTCACTACTAAATATTCCACGTCAACTGTTAGTGATATTATGACAAAGTGGAATTAATTGGGAACAACAGCAACTCAGCTATGAAGTGGTAGGCCACGTAAAATCACAGAGCAGGGTTAGCACATGCTGAGGTCAATAGCTACAGACCTCCAAACTTTGTGTGACCTTCAGATTAACTCAAGAAAAGTGCGTAGAGAGCTTCATGGAATGGGTTTCCATGGCCGAGCAGCTGCATCCAAGCCTTACATCACCAAGTGCAATGCAAAGCGTTGGATGCAGTGGGGTAAAGCAAGGAGCCACTGGACTCTAGAGCAGTGGAGACGTGTTCTCTGGAGTGATGAATCACACTTCTCTGTTTGGCAATCCGATGGACGAGTCTGGGTTTGGCGGTTGCCAGGAGAACGGTACTTGCCTGACTGCATTGTGCCATGGTGTAAAGTTTGGTTGAGGGGGGATTATGGTGTGAGGTTGTTTTTCAGGGGTTGGGGTTGACCCCTTAGTTCCTTAATGAGTGGAGCTTGGTTTGAGAACAGGTATATGTTAAATGTTCAATTTTGGTGTACTCTTTCAGTCATTGCTATGTTAATGTTATCAAAGTGTTATCAGTTAGCATTTTTTTGAATTAGCTAGTTATATCTAGCTAAATTTCCACTACTAAAAATATTTAAATTCAGATTACATGACAATTTTAAGCAAAATAAATGGATTCATTTACTAAAACATTTTGAGTTAAGTGCAATTAAAATGTATGAGTACAAATTTTGAGTTTTGTATGAGTTTTGCCAACTTACTCAGGTTTACAGTAGACTTGAGGAGGAAATTCTCACCCTCCTGATTTTGATGTTTCTGGTTCTTGGTTTAAGACAGCTGCCTTTTCTTCGGTGAGAGCGTGCAAAAAAAGTGGCCATGCAGGTTGAGCATCTGCACCCTGTCAGTGGAAAAGAAGTAAATGATCTCCTATCATGCATTTACTGTTACAACAACCCATTTCATTTCCTGTTTACCATGAAAAAAAAGCCAACTTGCTTCTCCGAGTTTTTCTGTGTCTCATTTTTCTCCCAATAGATCCTGGCTGGAGTTTTAAAATGATAGCTGTGGATGTCAGGCATAACCTGTCCCTCCCCAAACTTCACACAGGCCTTCAATCTGTGAGCCCTGGCTCTCGCTCCTTTACCAAGACGCTTCATTAAGTTTTTATGAGAGTGGCTCTTGTCACCAATACTGACAGGGGGCCAGAGAATGAAGGCGAACAAGAGAAACCAGTGATGAGGGAGGCAGTCACTCCGCAGCCCTCCATCCATCCTCTGTGTCACATCCTCCTTTCTTTTTACTTCACGTCCCTCATTGCCTGGTCCTGACAAGGGCCCTGTGGTTGAGTTTGGGCCCCATGACACCCTGTGGCAGATGGGAGGACCATAATAGAGATCAGGGCCGAACCTGGAGGCGTGTGGTGCAGTCAAGAAAGACTGACAGCGAGGGAGAGAAAAAGAAATTGTGAGCACGGCGGTGTTTGAAAGAGGCAGCTGGCATCTGCAGTGATGGGCTCTGCTCATTAGAGTTACTTCTCAAGCTAGATGGAGGCTCCAGTCAGAGAGAAGCAAAAGGCAGAGAGGTCAACCCCCGTCCTTCAACATGCTATCCGACTCTACCTCGCTATATCCTGAGATGGGTTTTAACAACCTTCTCTGAGAGACCTCAGTGACAGGTGAGTTGGTCACTAGCTTAACATATCCGGGAGATATACATCATGTCCCTTGCCTCCAAATCTCACAGCGATGTTTTAGTCATGCGAGCTGAGCTTGTCTGTAATATGTCTAATTCACTTCAGACGATGTTTCTCTGCTGTGTGGTCTCTCCCAGATGGGAACCGACTATGTGTCTAAGTGAGCAAATCGGCTAAGTGGAAAAACTTGTTGGACTCTCATTTCCTGCAATCGCAGGTTGCCGAGTTTCAAAGCGAATACGGCGAAAAGCCCAAACTGAACATCCGCAGCTTTTAGTGGCATGTGTTCTTCCTCCATCTGCCATTAGCATCATAGCATTACGTCCTCGAAGAGGTCAGAGGATAGTAACACACATGCTGCAATTTGTTTTAGCTACTCTAGCAAACAGATGGGTTGGAATTTCAATGGTTTCTCTTGGAAACCATTCAAAGTGAGTGTACCTTGTAGTCCTTTCACTTAAAACTGAAGGATCGTGCTGAGAGATGTTTTTGCAATTAGGGGCTGTTGTAATTGCTATACCTACCATGTGTTTTTAAAGTATAAAACTTTTTAAATAGAATAATGGTAGGGTACAATGGGGCTAAAGCGCACTGCGGTAAAATACACGTGATTTTATTTTCTTCTCATACAGTATAATAGATGCCAAAAAAAAAAAAAGTCACCACGGCACTTTTCCTAACATTCGCGTTTCTGGGAACTTCAGCTCATCTCTGAAGAAGACGTGGGTGGCAATGCAAGTCTGTGCAGTTTATCTAATATTTAATGTTTTATAGATAAATTTAGCAAAAGAGAATCGTTAAAATGACAAAAAATATTTTGAAACACAGCTATTGTTATTTTTTATTTGTTTTAATTTGTTTTTGTTCTAAGTAATTAAATCAACAGTTGTTTTAATAACTGAGGAAAATGTGTGTACGTATGCTAAAAAGATAAAAATGCTAACCTTTTCATTTGAATTTCTTTTTATTTGAAAACAAGAAATTTGTACAAGTTTGGATCAATTAGAGGGTGAGTATGACAACATTTTCATTTTTTTTTGGAGTGAAATATCCCTTTAAGTTGAGTGTCCAGATAATCACTATATTTTTAATAAAATATTAATCATATAAAATAGCTTTTATTATTTCTGTAAATAAATGAAATTGAAAAATACATTTATATTTGCTCAGGAGCATTGCAAGAAGCTTTCATAATCTTTACGGTATTTAGTACAGTGATCAAACTTTAATTACCATATACTTATTCAATAAAAATTGATTGCACTGAACAAGAAAAATATTTTATATTTTATGTTATATTATGCAAAATATATTACTTTATCTTAAGCTTTCAAATATTTATACAACATTCTGCCCACATAAAGTCAATATAAGTTAAGTGGTGAGAGTGTTGTATAAATACTTGAAAACTTAAGATACAGTAATATATTTTGCATCGTTTTATAATTTATTTTCCCACAAAAAGTATTGCCCTGTCAATGTTCAATAACAATCTACATTCATTATGGCATACAATGATACACAATTATCATTATTATTAATCATAAAAATATTAATTATCTTTATTTTATTGACAAAAACGATGTGTGTCTTTGAGAATCTATACTGAAATGGATGGTTTAAATTCTACAGTGGTTGCAAATCAGTTACTTTGAATTTAATCCCAGATCTGCGGGAGGACATTTAACCAACATTTATTTTAAAGTTTGTAAGTGTACCAGGTACGCTATAGAAATAGGTTTTCAGAAATGAGAAATGTGTGATAGACTGTAGAGAAGCTTTTGGGAAAATGTGCAATTTGGGCTCAGATGCGGGATGAAATGAAGCAAATGTAAAAGAGGGGAATATATGTCCACACAGCTCCATGCTTTATTAGGAACAAAGTAACATTTCATTCCTTTTTCTATTTACTTGTGTTTTGTTTTGCTTTTTGTTTGGAGCATTAATATCACTCTGAATCTGAATCAAATATTTAATTAATTTACCAATCCAACATCATTAGTAACGTAGGCAGTATAACTTCATGGTACACTCAAAAAATGCTGGGTAAAAAACAACCCAATGTTGGGTCAAATACGGACTAGCCCAGCAATTGGGTTGTTTTAACCCAGCGATTGGGTTGTCTTAAGCAAACATTTAACCCAACCGCAGGGTTAAAACAACCCAACTGCTGGGTTTGTCCATATTTGACCCAACATTGGGTTAAAACAACCCAGGATTTTTTAGAGTGTATAAGGGTCTAAAATAAACTATATATAAAATAAATTATTTGCTATTTCTGTGCCCCCTTTCTATACAAATGGTAAAATTATACGTTGTTTGAAATGCTGGCAAGTCTTTTCCATTTAGTAAAAGTAAATTGTAACTGCACTCTAAAAAATGCTGCGTTGTTTTAACCCATTGTTGGGTTAAATATGGACTAACCCATCAGTTTGGTTGTTTTAACCCAGCAGTTGGGTTGTTTTAACTCTGCGGTTGGGTTAAATGTTGGGTTGTTTTTTACCAAGCATTTTTTAGAGTGCGTCAAACTCCAATATGAGAAAACAGCATGGTCCATGTGCTCGATCACAAACCCTTCACTTTCAAACTGTAAGGTAAGGTGAAGATTGATGTCAAAGATATTTGGTCACAAGGCACACAAACTAATAATGAAATCACACAGGATGTGTCTACCAGCACCATATTTATTTTGTGAGCTACAGTGGAGGGCATATGTCAGTCTGTTCAATACACAAAAGCTATCTGAAAGCTTAGAAAACTTGCAACATACACTATATTACCAAAAGTGTTGGAACACCCCTCCAAATCATTGATTTCACGTGTTCCAATCACTTCCACATGTGTTTAAAATCAAGCACCTAGGCATGCAGACGCTTCTAAAAACGTTTGTGAAAGAATGGGTCGCTCTCAGGAGCTCAGTGAATTCAAGAATAGTACCATGATAGGTTGCCTCTCATGAAATTTGTGTAATTTCCTCAATACTAAATTCTACGGTCAACTGTTAGTGGTATTTTATCAGATGTGGAAGCAATTGGGAACAATGGCAACTCAGCCATGAAGTAATAGGCCAGGTAAAATCACAAAGCGGGGTCAGCACATGCTGAGGCACACAGTGTGCAGAAGACACCAACTTTCTGTTTAGTCAATAGCTACAGAACTCCAAACTTCATGTAGTCTTCAGATTAGCTTAAGGACAGTGCGTAGATAGCTTCATTCAATGGGTTTCCATGGCCGAGCAGCTGCATTCAAGCCTTACATCACCAAGTGCAATGCAAAGCGTCAGTGTAAAACACGCCGCCACTGCTCTATGGAGCAGTCTAGGACATGTTCTCTAGAGTGATGAGTTTGGTGTGGTGGAACTTGACTGACCTTAACCCAATAGAACACATTTGGGATGAATTTGAGCGTAGACTGCAAACGAGGCCTTCTCGTCCAACATCAGTGCCTGACCTCACAAATGCACTTCTAGAAGAAAGGTCAAAAATTCCCATAAAAACACTCCTAAACCTTGTGGAAAGCCTTCCCTAGAAGAGCTCAAGCAGTTATAGCTGCAAAGAGTGGGCCAACTCCATATTAAAAGGCAGATGTCCCAAAATTTTTGGTAATATAGTGTAGGTTAAATTATACTTTTAAGACTTTTTTTCTCTCACTTTGGAGCTTGCCACCATTAGTTCCCATTCACCTACATGATAAAGAGCCACCTGGATATTCTCCAGAAAAGCGGCTTCAAGTCAATCATATTGGTTTACAAAGACATGAGGTAGAATAAATGATGACAGAATCATTTTTGTCTGAACTATTCCTTTAAAACTGATTTCTTTCTTCATTGAAGTTGAGCTTGTTAAATTGTCTTTACATCTGACATTCATCTTGAAAGGGCAGTCCAAAAAAAAAAACTCAAAAGATTAGTGCCTAGCACTTGAGCATAATGAGCTCTCTTAGTCACAAATCAATAGTCAGTTAGGAAGGGAGGCCCTTCTTGAAGGTAATCTGCTGTATCTCATAAGAAGCCTTTGATTCTGTGCACTTAGGAAACAAATAGGCGTTTGCTTTTGTGTCAAATGGGTTTACAATTAAAAAAAATTATGTCTAATATTAATTCTGATTGATAATTAAATGCAGCTTCACAAAGAGGCAACACATATCAGATCAGTGATCCCAGACAACAGGAACATTTATCTAAAATATAGTGTTAGCTTATAAGAGAATGAACTGCGATACCATGGTACAGCGAAATATAGAAGAGAAGGATTACAGAAGCTTTTAATCAATGTCTATTATAATTTATAGGGTAATGTTACTCATAAAAACATTTGCCCAAATTACTTTTTAGCAAGTATGTGCTTTACATTTAGCTATATCATACAAAAGGTCAGTAAGGTTTTTTATTATTATAATGTTTTCAAATGATTTAATTTTTTTTACTTTCTATTAATCAAAGTATCCTGAAAAAAGTATCATGGTTTCCACAAAAACATTAAACAGCACAATGAATGTTCCTTGAGCATCAAATCAGCATATTCAAATGATTTCTGAAGGATCACGTGACACTGAAGACTGGAGTAATGATGCTGAAAATTCAGCTTTGCATCACAGACATACATTATATTTAAAAATATATTCAAATAGACAGATACGCTGTAATAATATTTTACAATACTCTTAAATGCAGCCACACTGAACATAAGAGACTGCTTTCAAAAATCTTACTAAACATCTTAGTTTACATTTTAAAATGTACAGTCAAACAAAAGCATATTTGCTATATTAAAAAAAGTATGATCCCTTTTAATAATAAATATGCCAAAACAGGAATAGAAGGAGAAAAAAAAAGACTTTAAAAGAAAATGCTCCATTTTATGGAGTTCTTCTTCCTCTGGGCCAAATTCCATCATCATTGTTGAGCTTTTTCCATAGATCATAGTGACACAAAGAGGAACATGACTGAATTGTTGACATAATTTCTTCTCTTCCAGCTTCTCTTTTTGCATGACATTTTCTTTAAACTTCATTACAAGCTTACATAAAACTGGCACACCATTTTAGGGCAGCTGATAATTTGGGAACTGCTGGCAGCCGTTGACTTGATGCAGATTTCTGAGTTTCCAGAAGACAGAAAGCCATACCCCACTTTCCGAAGATGCTCGAAACAACCCTACCGGGACTCTTGTATAGCAGATGGTGTACAGTGAAACACGCTGCTCTTATATGATTTCTAATGCACCACTCTCATGTCATCACTCCCCAGACTCATCCTGGCATAAATGTGTGTTTGGGAACAACTCTCATTTTTTGTATTAGTGTTTAAAGGGCTGACAGCTTCACAAAGGTCATGTTGGGGATCTTATAGCAAATGCTCGTGCTTAGTTTAGCTGTATCTGTGGGAATGTCAGAGAATGTACACAAAACAAACAGGCAGGCAATTAAGAGTGCTGTCTGCTTTATCTGCTCTGACTCTGGAAATGTGCTGCAACGTTAGTATAACTGTCCTTGTTTTTTTCATTCGTTCCCCAGTAGGTACCACAATGACAGTGCACATTAAAATCACATCATCTGTGCAAATTAATGATGATGTGGGCTATTTAATTTGAAACTGTGGCTGTGGTGCTAAACCAAATAGGGGAGACCGTAGAGTGTTGTAACACAGGGTCAGTTGTAACACTGTCAGTTTGACAATTCAGAAAATAGCTATGTCGATGTCATCAATATCATACACTAGCATCACCTATTTGAACTCAAAGTGGCTGGTTACTGTGAGCAACATTGCACATTTTATGACCGAAAAACACAGTCTCACTCCCAACTCGTCACATATTGACGCTTGGTCAGGACCCCTCGGCGTCACTTTTTAACGCACAGGGTATCCCTTAAGCGTCATTTTTCGACGTTCAGGGGCACTCCACTGATTCCAAGGAGAAGCCTATCAAATACAGGCGTGTTGGGCACGTGAATGTTATCATCATTATTTATTGGGTTATAATTTAGCATTATGACATGATGGAGTGTGATTCTCAATGTAATAAGTCAGCACACTTTTATTTAAATTTATTTATTTTTATTTACGCTATTCGGACACGTTTGAAACAGCCCAACCCCACCCCGCCCCAAAACCTGTCCATTTGCGTATTATATGATATAAAACACAGAATATAACAGACACACTTTAT
Source organism: Gobiocypris rarus (assembly GCA_023029165.1). Taxonomy (NCBI): domain Eukaryota; kingdom Metazoa; phylum Chordata; class Actinopteri; order Cypriniformes; family Gobionidae; genus Gobiocypris; species Gobiocypris rarus. The sequence continues at coordinate 6,749,731 of CM040921.1, read as the reverse complement.
TTAAAAATCCGGCTATTGGAACTGTTCCGAGGCCAAACGATTGATTTGTGTGAAGAAAAGACCCAAAAGCAATCACCGTCTCCACGGTACCCCTCGGCGTCACGATATGGAAGAAATGGGAACTCCATTGCTTTCAATGGGAAACCTTTGGCGTCAAAAGGAGACGCAAATTATGTCGGTACGAAATCGCGCTGAAGAAGTGAAGTCTCAATCAGAACACATCGCGATGTTTGGCGTCAGTTCACGCGTGCTGCATGTGGGTGAGTAGTCAAATATTGTGTCCTAATGTTTGATATAAAGTATGTTCTGCTTGTCGCTATCTATCAGATTATGTTCAGTCACTGCATTATATCTGTCATCTCCACTGAGAATTTGCATTTCTTTGCTTTCTAAATCAACACATCTTGCTAATAGGGTAATTGCACACTGTCACGTGACATACTATAGACCTTTAAACAGTTGTTCATATTTAATAATAACTACCAGTATAGTTTCAACATGGAATTTGTAGTAGAAGCACAATAAAAACAATACTTGCCACGCTTTTACCACAGTAACCTTAGTTTTAATGTGATGTTTGTTGTAGACAATAGACAATAACCACAACAATTACCATGCTTTAAATGCATTTTATGTAAATCCAAATATTGTAATGTAAATAGTACTTTTTCCTGTATATAATGCAATGTATTATATATTATGACTTTTTCTCTCTTTCTTTTTTTACCTGAAAAGACCAAAAGGGCCTTCCGGACTAAGTCAGCCCATTCTTGTTTGTGGAGAAGTAACGGAGAAGACCAAAAGCTGCAACAGCAAATATTTGCAAAGGTATATGTACGTGCTGGTTTAAACACTTTAACAAACATATTATTCAGCTTTTGTTGTTACTTAAACTTATTATTACAAATCCCATGGCTCAATCAGTAAGAACATATTCTCAAAGTCTCAATAATTCACAAGATTTAACAAGTAGTCAAATTCATATAATACTCGTACATATTTGTATATACTCGTACATAATCCTGCAGCTTTTACTATGACTCCTGCCATTGGCTACTGCCTCAATTCCTGTACATATTTATTGTTGTGCCCTTTCTTGGAAAGTAGTCGGATGTCCCACACACTGTCAGAAAGTTTATATTAAGTCCATTGTATTCTTTAAAATTATTTCAACTTGGGCTCTGTCTGTTCATGTAATGTTACATGTCTCTTCACACCTCATAACCTACCGCTGTTTGCAAGAGTGAAAATTCTCACATGACATCAGATATTCGATTATTTTGTCATACTCAGATCAGTTGCACTGTTGATAACGTCAACAAAAAATCAAGTGAATTATCAACATTTTTAAACACATTCATATGATATAGCTTGCTATTAAAGATATACTTTTTAATAATGGGAATGCACACATGTACTTATTACATAAATGTATTTAACATTTAATTATGCAACGCTTTTTACAGAAAGAAATCCTGCAGTTATGTATAAACTGACAACATCATCATCATCATGTCCTGCCCTGGGCACATTAGGCAACATGTGTCCTCCAACATATTCGATCTGTGGCCACGTTCTACTCATTGAACACCTGCATTCAGGTCTTCGTGAAACATCTGTCTCATATTTTCCATCTTCCCTGTCTCCTGCGTCCTCCTGGTGGTGTCCACTTCACAAGTGTTTTTGGGTGTTGTTGTTCGGGTATGCATAGGATATGTCCAGTGCACCCTTTGTTCTGACACAGTTTCTCAAAGTCTTCATGTGGAGTCTGTGGTGGAGTCTTATGATCTCCATCCACTAGTTCTAGTCATGCAGCGACTTCATGATTCTATAGTCCAATGTATATTTCTGCATTTGTTGTTTGTTCGAACAAATGAAGATAGTGAGAGTGAATACCTTTTGAAATCAATATTTATTCATTGAACCTTTCAATACAGTGGTCACTATAGTACATGACCACCATATCTACCTCTATGGTATCATTAATAACGCCTCGGTTACGGATGTAACCTCGTTCCTGAGGAGGAACGGAGACGTAACGTTAGTGACTAACGAATGGGGTTTCGCTTAGAAGCCTATCATCTTCGAGCTTAGAGAAACGCCCAATGGCGTGCCAATGCCATGGGCATGCGGAATTTGCATACGTAACTCCGCCTCACCGTGAGTATATAAGGAGTGCGTAGCAACATCGCATTATGTTACCTGCTTGAGGAGCCAAGACTGAACTCCTGCGTTCCAGGTAGCACAGCTGATGTGGCGGGGCGTTACGCCTCCGTTCCCTCCTCAGGGAACGAGGGTTACATCCGTAATCGAGGCGTTCCCTTCGTTCAGTCACTACGACGTAACGCTAGTGACTAACGAATGGGGTCCAATCTAATCCCGCCACTCAGCTGTCTTCCAGTGCCCTGCGTAAGTGCGAGTTCCTGTCGTAAGACTAGTACGGACGAAGGACTCCCACTTATCACAGGAATACCAAGGTACACTGGGAAGCATATCCCAGTGAGGAAATGCCAAGATGCCTACCCGTAGGGAGGACTTAAGAGTACACATATGACCCGCAAGGGTTGCATATGGAAAACTCTAGGTACCAGCCGAAGGTGGATTTTTAACCCTAGGGATGGCCGGGACATGCCAAGGGAAGAAACCCGCTCACTGCGGAGGCTTACGGTGAAATACACGTGTGGGGTCGCCGGAGGGGAACCATGCACACGGGCACCTGGCCGGACACGAGGTCTGGGCTCGCTAGAGGGCAGACACACAGGCATCGGCGTAAGCAGTGCTGGAGGAACTCAGGGCTCTCGGTAGCTCACCTGAGGAATATCGCACGTATCCAGTCCGAGGAGTGGAATGGCAAGCAAGACACCTGAGCCTGGCCCATTACCGGCCCTCGGGGCGAGTACATAGTCGGACACTGGCTCCACTCGGAGATTGTAGAATCTGGCGAATGTGTTAGGTGTCGCCCAGCCTGCAGCTCTGCAGATGTCTGTTAGGCGCCATGCGCTAAAGCCCAAGAGGAGGCGACACTCCGAGTGGAGTGAGCCCGCACCCCAAGGGGACATGGTCGACCTTGCTGCTGGTAAGCCAAAACAATGGTGTCCACTATCCAGTGAGACAGCCTTTGCTTTGAGAGAGCACTTCCTTCCGCTCTCCACCATAACAGACAAAGAGCTGGTCTGAGGTCCTGAAACACTGCGTCACGTTTACGTGGCGCCGAGCGCGCGTACTGGACAGAGCAGTGCCAAGGCTGGGTCTGCCCCCTCCACGGGCAGCGCTTGCAGGTTCACCACCTGGTCTCTGAACGGAGTGGTGGGAACCTTGGGCACATATCCAGGCCGGGGTCTCAGGATCACGTGAGAGTTAGCCGGCCTGAACTCCAGGCACGCTTCGTCAACCGAAAATGCCTGCAAGTCCCCGACCCTCTTGACGGAGGCCAATGCGGTCAGCAGAGCCGTCTTCATCGACAGGAACTTAATATCAGCCGACCGCAAAGGCTCAAAGGGAGGCCTCTGCAGAGCATCTTAAAACTACTGAGAGGTCCCAAGAGGGAACGAGAGGAGAGCGAGGAGGATTCAGTCTCCTCGCCTCAGGAACCTGATGATCAGGTCGTGCTGACTTACCTTTCTGTTCTCCAAGAGATCGTGGTGGGCAGATATAGCGGCCACATAAACTTTGAGGGTGGAGGGAGACAGCCTTCGCTCCAACCCTTCTTGGAGGAACGAGAGCACGGACCCGATCGGGCATTTCCAGGGGTCTTCTTGGCGGAAAGAGCACCAGGTGACGAAGAGGTTCCACTTCAACGCATAGGCATGCCGAGTGGACTCTGCCCTAGCAGAAGTGATGGTGGCGACCACCGAAGGTGGCAGGCCACTCAAACCTGCCGCGTCTCATCCAGGAGCCACACGTGGAGGCTCCACCGATCGGGACGCAGGTGCCAAAGGGTGCCCCGTCTCTGAGTGAGGAGGTCTCAGAGGAATAGGCCAGGAGGGGCTGTCGCAAGGAGTGCAGTTTGGGACCCAGGTCCGGCCGTGCCAGTACGGGGCGACCAAGGACCTGCTCCTTGTCCTCCCTGATCTTGCACAAAAGTTGTGCGAGTAGGCTCACTGAAACGCATGCCTGCGTAGGCCCCGTGACCAGCTGTGCGCCAGTGCATCCGTGCAGCGTGCCCTCGGACAGGAAAGAACAGGCTGCAGTGGGAAGAGTCGTGGAGGCAACAGATCTACCTGCGCGTCCCCAAACTGTTCCCAAATCAGCTGGACCGACTGGGGCTGGAGTCTCCATTCTCCCGGAGAGGCTGAAACCGCGAGAGCTCGTCGGCTGCGAGGTTCAGGACTCCCAGAATATGGACAGCACGGGACCTCAGGCGCTTCTGACTCCATAAACCGAGATGGCGGGCGAGTTGAGACATACGGCGGAGCGTGGGCCGCCCTGGTGGTTGATGTGCGCTACTATGGCGTGTTGTCTGTCGGACAAGCACATGTTGACCCTTCAGCAACGCTCGGAAGCGGTGCAGGGCGAACCGTACTGCCAGCAACTCAAGGCAATTGACATGCAGGAGGCGGTGGGGTCCTGTCCAGGAGCCCGCGGCTGCTTGTCAATTGCACATGGCACCCCAACCCGTGGCAGAGGCATCCGTCGAACGACAACATGCCTGGAAACTCGTTCTAAGGGCACCCGGCCCGTAGAAACTGAGGTTCGACCACGGGGTGAGCGCCTGTAAGCATGCCTGAGTCACTTGGACCCGAGCGCCAGACTGCCATGCCCATCTCGGGACCCGATCGCGAAGCCAATGCTGAAGCGGTCTCATATGAAGCAATCGGCGGCGTCACGCGGCTGCAGATGCCCATATGCCCCAGGAGCCTCTGAAACACTTCAGTGGAACCGCACTCTTGCTTCAATTAACGGAGGCAAGTCAGCATTGACTGCGCGTTGGTAAGCTGCACGCACATGGCGACCGAGTTGAAAACCATACCGGAAAAGAGATCCCTGCACGGAGCAGAGTTGCTCTTCTCCCAGTTGACCTGAAGGCCCAGACAGGCTACGTGCTGGAGCACTAGAACTCTGTGTTCGCACCCTGTTCTCGAGTGACTCAGTCTGAGCCAGTCCGAGGCAGTTCAGGATGCGAACCCGTGCTGCCTGAGTGGCGCAAGGGCTGCCTCGACAGACTTCGTGAAGTCACGAGGGGACAGAGCTAGCCGAATGGGAGGGACGCGTACTGAATGTCCGCCTCGAAGCAGACCTGTAGGAACGGTCCGCGTCGGTAGGAGACAAAGAAGTAGGCATTCTTCAGGTCAATCGCTGCAACCAATCAACTGGACGAACGCATTCGAGAAGGCGTTCGCTGCCAACATCCTGAACGGAAGCCTGTAAGGATCGGCTCAGGACGGGCAGATCCAGGATTGGCCATAACCCACCGGTTCTCTAGGGTACAATGAAGTAAAGGCCGAGGCCCGGACTTCATTTCGGCTGGAGGGACAGGCTCGATCGCACCTTCGCCAGTAGGGTGGCAACCTCCGCGCGCATGACTGGGACATTGGGCCCCACCATGGTGAGCGGACTCCCCGAAGCGAGGAGGAGCCTGCGCGAATTGAATCGCGTGGCGAGCCTGATGGTTTTTGCGGCCCTGCGGACAGTCCTGGAAGCTGTAGTCAGACTCCCAGGAACTGACCACGGGGGTCACTCGAACCACAGACGTACCCCGGGTGGGGCAGCGAGGCAGCGTGACTGGCCCAGACGTGGGAGGCGTAGCGTCCCGGTGTGGGGGCACAGCCAGCAGCTGCGTCCTGACAGAGGAGACCAGGAAGGACCCGCGTTCCACTGGGGTCTGCTCTGAGAGGCTGGCGAGAGAGAGGGACGAGAGCGCGCGGCCCGAGGGCGGTGCACACTGCCATCACCAGTCTCTGTGTCCTCAGGGATGGGGACACCAGTTCTCTCCAAGCGCCGCCAGCCCGGAGGCCAGCAGCGAAGGATTTTCCCCCGGCCCTCCACCGGGGGAAGGAGAGGCCCTGCTACCATCTCCTGGAAAGAACTGGAACCCATCTCTGAGTTGTCCACCTCCAGCCTGGCGTTTAGTCAGGCTGTGCAGCGGACTGGGCGTCATCCTGCAACCTCCTCCATGACACGGCCCCGGTGAAGGCTGCTGCTGGGGCCGGGTAGGAGGGGGGAGGGCGCCCTCGGCGGCGAGCGGACTGAGGCGACTGAGCCGGCGGCTGGTGCAGCAGCTGGCCGCCGGGGCAGTACGTGTTACAGCCTCAGTCTGCTCTCGGGCGGCCGAGAACCGTTGGGCGCAGTTCTCAGCCGCGCCGCCGAAGAGGCCAGCCTGGGATATGGGCGAGTTGAGGAGGTGGCTCACTCAACTACCTCCACATCACCAGGTAAGGCCAGGTGTTTCTCCCGGACCACAACTGTGGACATCGCCCGGCCCAGGGAGCGTGTGGCCACCTTCACCGCCCAGAGGGCGGGATCAGTGGCGACACGCAGCTCATTGAAGAGCCCTGGGTCGGCTCCACCCTCGTGCATGTGCAAAGGGGCGGCGGCCTGCCCGTAGCTCTGCAGGACCACGCCACCGGGTAGACGGGCCCTGAGGCTCTGGGAGGGTGCTTAGGATAGCCACGCCACGTCGAAGCACTCTGTGGACACCGTAGTGCGCAACAGAGTGCCCAACAGTGGGGGGGACCCCAGTGTACCCTAGGCCACGGCCCCATCGAGGGCAGAGAAGGCGGAGGAGGCCGAGCGGCCACGGGAAGCACGGGGACTCCCCGGACCGCGTGACCTCCTCATGCACCTCGGGACGAAAGGCATTGGGGGCGGGGCCCAACAGCTGTCGGGTGCCGTCCCCAAAAACCAATCGCGCAACCACGAGCACTCGTGACAGGGCGGAGTTCCACACCAGCCCGAGGCTCGCGGCTGCCCGAGATAACATGGCTGTCAACTCTGGGTCAGATCAGGCTGCGCTGACACACCCGGAGGCGGAGCACTGCCTAATCGTCATCCCCAAAGGACTCCAGCCCACCTTGGGATGCGGCGATCTAAATCTCACTGCTATCTGGAGTGTGAACTGAACGAACGAGGCGTCAGAGACGGGCCGCTGTTTCAGTCCAGCACTCACGGGAAGCGATGTGCTAGAGGGGGGTGTGGCCCGAGGAATGAACGTCGGGGGTCTTAAACCACAGCACAGCCCTCAGGTCACCCTGGCCACCAGCCAAAGTACCACCTCTCTCGGAGACGGTAGATTGGGGTGTGGCAGAGGGGACTCTCTCTCCTCACGGAGATCACTGAGTCTCGACCACAACATCGCGATGGTCACATTCCCGCAGTGGGAACATGACACATCCACAAACACTGCCCGAACGTGCTGAAGCCCAAACACATCGAGCAGTGAAAGTGCCCATAGACAGCAATGGATATCGATCGCACCCGGAAGTGCACGGGCGAACCGTCTTGAAAAAGACGTGCCACGCGCAAGCTCTTTTTGTGAGAGGAAGCCTCGCAGTCGATGCCGAAGCGCCCAGGGAAACACACACCAGCTGTCAACAGACCACTGCAGAGATCAGCAGGCAGGAAGTATGCGATCACTGGAACGCGCCGTTACACCAACACCGACCGGAAAGCTGCTCGTCTCAAGAAGCTGACAGAGTCTCAGAAGGCTGTAGGAGTGAAGAGGTAGGTCCTCTTGGCTCCGAAAGCAGAAACATAATGCGATGTTGCTACGTACCTCCTTATATACTCACACGGTGAGGCGGAGTTACGTATGCAAATTCCGCATGCCCATGGCATTGGCACGCCATTGGGCGTTTTCTCTAAGCTCGAAGATGATAGGCTTCTAAGCGAAACCCCCATTCGTTAGTCACTAACGTTACGTCGTAGTGACTGAACGAAAGGGAACTACATCTATGGTATCATCACTACCTTTTAATGTAACTGTAACATGAATGTATAATATAGAAGCATTTTCTTACTAAAAGTGGTTGACATTTATAATAATTTAATTGGACTTTAATTTAGTTGCAGTAAAAGTGAACAATAATCACAAATATATTGTATTAAAGTTGAGAATGTAAAATGTTCTTCAGTTTTTGCCTATTTATTTTTTAATGGGAAGAAATATATTTTCAGATAACAAAATTGCACCTCATCTCTTGGTTTGTACTTCATCATGGCAATATTTTTTAAAGTTATGTTTCACGTGTGTGTGTGTGTGTGTGTGTGAGAGAGAGAGAGAGAGAGAGAGAGAGAGAGAGAGAGAGAGAGAGAGAGAGAGAGAGAGAGAGAGAGAGAGAGAGAGAGAGAGAGAGAGAGAGAGAGAGAGAGAGAGAGAGAGAGAGAGAGAGAGAATATCTTTATACTGGTGTGCATTCTTAATGCTTTTGTTACATTATATATATACAACATATATATATTTTGTTACATTATATATATACAACATAAACACACACTATAAATGTTACAAAAGCTGTGAAACTAGCTGTTGTAGCTTGTAGGCCATTGCATAGAAAAAGAGGTTTCTCTTTCAAATATATTTATGCATCAGTTTAACCACACACATGAGTCTTTCGTTTTAAAATGTTAGTTTTAGTATTTAATTAGAATATATACATATTTAGCTGCCTAAATATTAAATATATAAGGGATCCTTCAGTTGGAACCGGATGAGATCTGTCATCATTTACCATAAATGGACAGGTAAGTGTGACGCCTCTGTTCAGCTGGGTTGTCATTGGCTGTGACTTTATCGTAGGACTAGCTGTGATTGGACTATCTTTTAACCCATATAAAACGGCGTTTCATGTTATAATGTATGTATTGGTGTTATTATTATGTTAGATATACGTTAAGTAAGCTATAAAGTGTCGGTATGTTGTGAGAAATTACTCCTTTACCGAGAACCCAACCCTAACCCTAAGCATTGCTGCACACTTCAATGAACTACATCGCCATATTTACCATTGCATTGATACAATGACAAAGATATATGGGTAATGTAGTTTAAAACGTTTAATAATGAAACAATACATGTTAAGTAAATTACATCTTTAATGGACAACTGGATATCTAAATATGTGCATTGTGCAAACCTTTATAACTGTGCCCAACATTATTTAGTGAACATAGCATAAGCAGTTGTCCTGCCGATTTTCTCTGTGATAGGCTAACCAGACTTTGAGTAACAGCCATTTGAAATAAGTTTTGTTCTTCCAGGGGCCACTACTGGGTCCCTGGAGGTGGAAGGGCAGAACAACTTACACGGATCTATTCTCCTCATCATGGACAACTCATTTTGAGTCACATTTAAATATCAGAGTATTTTGTCTTTGCTTGAATCTTGCTTGCATTAGTTCTTGATGGGTATTGTGAGACCATCTGATGAAATACAGAAATATTTGAAAGAGATGTTGTAAAATAAAAATTATTAATATTTATTTCGTTTTATGGATAGACACCAATAAATATAATGGATGCACCTGCAACAACTTGCCATTATCCGGTTTCCAGTGTAAACAAAAAACATTTATATATTTACACTTCACTATTACTATTAAATATAGGTCAATGCACCGTTAAGTAAAATAACAAGAGACATTGCCAGAATTTCATCTTCACCCTGTCTCCACGTTCCTGAAATCGGTAATGTGCATGCTTTAATTTTTATTGCAGTAGTAGATGTACCACAATTACCAATATGGATCATCTTCAGTTAAGCTTGAAGTGTTTGTAATCCTTCCCTTTATTTCACT